>CAKNYM010052803.1:319116-342464 GCA_932195095.1 Andricus curvator
ACTTTTTCTCCTTTTCTCCCTCTTTTTTCAATTGGTTATTTTTGTCTCTAATGAGCCGAAAAGTGAGGTGATCTAGAAGTCTATTTTTTAATTTTGAATCTTTTTCATGCTCATTTTGCATAAAATTATTCATGATAAAATGGATTTCTGTTCTATCTTAATTTTAAAATATAAAATATAATATGAAAATGAATTCTCAGCGAAAATTGTAATAGTTAATATTTCAACCAAAAAAGATTTTAATTTCAAATAAAAGACAGTTAAATTCAACCAAGAAAGATTAATTCTTTACGAAAAATATCATAGTTGATATTTCAACGAAAAAATATTTTTATTTTAAATTAGAACAGATGAATTTTTAACCAAAAATACGAATTTAAAAAAATATATAGTTGAATTTTCAACCAAGAAAGATTTCAGTCACATTTTCATCAACACCAAAATATAAATTTACAAAAAAAAAAGATAATTTTCAACCAAAATAGTTGAATTTTC
Organism: Andricus curvator; assembly: GCA_932195095.1. Lineage (NCBI taxonomy): Eukaryota > Metazoa > Arthropoda > Insecta > Hymenoptera > Cynipidae > Andricus > Andricus curvator. Next base: position 319,612 of record CAKNYM010052803.1, read on the forward strand.
AACCAAAGAATACGAATTTTCAACAAAATAGTTGAATTTTCAATAAAAAAGGATGACTTTCTAACAAAATTGTTGATTTTTTAACCATAATTGAAACATGAAATATAATCTTTAGGAGAAAGCATCTGCAAACAAAAGAAATAGAAATAGAAATACAAGGCAAATAAATGGCAAGAATATTATATCAGGGTGGCCGCAAAACTTCATTTTAATAATTCCCTAACTTTACCCTGACCAATTTTTCACTTGCCCTAACCATTAGTATTCAAAGACCAGAATGTTAATCTTGTAACACTTTTAAACACAGAACCTTTTATAAACGGAATAAAACAATTGCAAATTAAAAATTTCAAATTTATTATCATTGAAACTTACTTCAAGTGCCTCTTAAGGAAATTCTCTAAATTTTGCAAGATTTTTTTCAAAATCCCTGACTTTTCCCTGATTCCCAGGCTTTTCCCGACCTACGAACACCCTGTCAAAATACTTTTGCCTTTTCTGGGTATGGAAAAATGGCAAAAGGTTATTATAACAAAAATGATGGGGGCTGAAGGAACAAGGGAAAACTGAAAAATGTCGGTTGGGTCACAGGTTCTCGCCATCACCTAACTGTCCTAACTTAACCTGTGAAAAATTTTATTGTATGTATACGTGGCACGCAGCCCACCTATCCTTCCTAAATTCGAATGGGCACAAAAAGCAAACAATACGACGAGAGGAACGAACATAAGAGCCAAGGTACACGAGGCACTGGTTGCCCCAAGAAGTACCCAGAACGACAGAGGCGCGGCATCTACACAGGAACACGAGCCTTTTTCTTGTCAAGTTTGACAATCCTTTGAGTTCAGAATGCAACCGGCAATTTTTAGCCAGTCAGATAGTTTCGGAAAGAATTTTATGGGAAAGCGGAAGGTGGGGCTCATTGCAAAGAAACTTAAATATAAGACAGTTTTTACTTGCTTAACTAAAAGTTCAAGTTGTTAAGGTATAAACTAATTTTAGCTTTAAAATGCGAAAATGCATTAGTTTGAATTGATGAAGTAACATTCCAATTTTCGAACATAGTGACGTACTGGGATATAAACCGAGCATGCTACCATACAAGCCACGATCTCTTAGGCTAAAATTCTATTATCTATACAACTTAGGGGACCGTCCATAAACTACGCTACTAATTTGCGAGGGGGGGGGGGGGGGGTCGCTCCAAAAGCTACAGCTGGTATCAGGGTCAAACACTCTTTTTCCTATTACTCCACTCTTCCCCTTTTTTAAAGAACTCCTCTTTTACCCCTGTTATCAAGAACTGAATTGCTAAATTAATAGAACCCAATAAGAAAATTCAACTACTTTAGGTTAAAAGTTAATTTTTTTGGTTAAAAAGTCTACTATTATATTTTTGGTTCGGAATTCATCTCGTTTGGTTGATAATGTATGGTACTATTTGGTTCGAGATTTGATTGCAAATTTAATTATTTTATATAACAATTTTTACAGTACAAGTATGGAAAATGCCCTTGAAATAAACATTTTTCCATTTTCCACCTTTAATAATTTATAAAAAATTACATTTTCTTTCTTCAAAACTTTTTATTTCAATATATATGTATTAGGGTGATTTTTATTGGATTTTTTTTTATTCAACTTGGCACACCCAAAAAATTGTTCCTTTTGCCGAGAAAATGACCTCTGATTTGTTTCAGAATTTTAAAAAAATATTTAGAGGTCGCTCAAGGCCATTCATTCCTGGAGTGTATGAATTGTGTTCTTTAAAAATTCAATATTGCACTCCGATTTTTGTTCAGATTTTTACAATAACATTCAAAGGTCACTCAAGGCCATTTTAGGGCAAAAATGGCCATTCCTAATTAAATTGACGCTATTTATTGATTATTCATTCCTGACGCGTATGATGATTCTTGTTCTTTAAGAGTCAATACTGCACTCAGATTTTTTTGAGACTTTTACAATGGCATTCAAATTTGGCTCAAGGTCATTTTCTTAATAGAATGTTGATTCAACTAAATTTTTTCTAGTTTTTTTTTAAAGTGTCAATTTATTCACTGCGGCAAAAAAATAATCAAAAGGTTTAATAACTGCGTGTAATATTACTTTGGGGTCACTCAAGGTCATTTTGCGAAAAATGGTCATTCAAAATTTTTTTCTTTTTCATGATGGTTATTTTTTTTTAATTTTACTTCAAATTAAAAATATAAAATGTTAAAAACAGTGCGATATCGCAGCTTTATTAATATATGATCAAGTTTCGTTTCCAAATTGTAATTCCAAAGAATTAATTATCATAAGTGCAGAAGAAGAGGTATATGAACTAGAGAAAATTTCATTGAATCAACATTTTATTAAGAAAATGACCTTGAGCCACCTTTGAATGTAATTGTAAAATTCTGAAAAAAATCTGAGTGCAATATTGACTTTTAAATAACAAAATTCATACATACATACATACATACATACATTGATTAGCAGTTCGAACTCGAAAGTTCATTGCCTCACTACCCGATTCGGGTAGTGTTTCTAGGTGGATATTTACTACCAATGTGGGCCCACCACACCCACGACGGGCCAACAGCACACAGGTATTCCTGAACGGTTACCCATCCAAGTACTAACCGCGCCCAACAATGCTTAACTTCAGTGATCTTACGAGAACTGGTGTTTCCAGCGTGGTATCGCCGTTGGCAAATTCAAAAACAAAATTCATACGCGTCAAAAATGAATAATCAATAAATAGCATCAATTCAATTAAGAATGGCCATTTTTGCCCTAAAATGGCCATGAGCAACCTTTGATAGTCATTGTAAGAATCTGAAAAAAATCGGAGTGCAATATTGAATTGTAAAGAACACAATTCATACACGCCGGAAATGAATAATCAATAAATAGCGTCAATATAATTAAGAATAGCCACTTTTCCTCTAAAATGGCCTTGAGCGACCTTTGAAAGTTATCGTAAAAATCTGAAAAAATCTAAGTACAATATTGAATTGTGAAGAACACAATTGATACGCGCCAGAAATGAATCATCAATAAATATAGCGTCAGTTTAATTAAGAATGGCCATTTTTGCCCTAAAATGGCCTTGAGCGACCTCTAAATATATTTTTTTAAATTCTGAAACAATTCAGAGGTCATTCTCTCGGCAAAAGGAACAATTTGTAGGGGTGCCAAGTTGAATTAAAAAAATAAGCCAAAAAAATTCACCCTAATATGTATATATTGAAATAAAAAGTTTTAAAGCAAGAAAATGTAATTTTATTGATTGAGATCCCTGGAAATCCATTTGAAACTGTGAAAATCCCTTAAAATTCTTTGAGATTCCGTGAAATCTTTTGAAACCCCTGAAGTCGCCTGAGATCTTCAAAATCCCATTAAAATCTTACAATCCCTTAAAATCCGTGGAAATTCATTAACACTTTTAAAAATTGGTTAAAATTCTTGAAACTCTTTGAAATATTTGAAATCTCTTTAAAATTTAGTGAAATCTTTAAAATTCTTTGGAATCACTCCGAATCTCTTGAAATCCCTTAAAAAATTAAAAAATCCATTAAACACCTTTTCTCCTGTTCCACTCTTTTCCCCTTTTTTTAAAAACTCATATTTTTCCCCCTGTTTTCAAGAATTGAATTGATAAATTAAAAGAACCCAATAAGAAAATCCAACCATTTTAGGTTAAAAGTTAATTTCTTTGGTTAAAAAGTCTACTATTATATTCTTGGTTCGAAATTCATCCCGTTTGGTTAAAAATTCTACTATTTAGTTGAAAATTTAATTATTTTGTTGAAAATGCAACTATTATATTGAAAAGTCATATTGTTTGGTCAAAAATTCAACTACATGGTAGAAAGTTGAATTACTTTGTTAAAAATGCGTTTTTTTGTTGTTGAAGATTCAACAATTTTGTTTAAAATTAACTTTTTTGTTTTAAAATTCATATTTTTAGTTAAAAATTCAACTATTTAGATAAAAATTTAACCATTTATTTGAAAATCTTACTATTGATAGGACATTAACTTTTCGGTTGAAAAATCATATTTTCGGGTTAAAAATTCAACTTTTTTTAGATAATTCGTCTTTTTGACTATAAACAATTTTGTTGAAAATTCATGCATTTTATTGAAAATTCGTCTTTTTTGGTAAAACATTAATCTTCTTGGTGGAAAATTGATTTTTTTGGTTGAAAATTAATATCTTTGGTTGAAAATTGAAATATTTTGTTGAAAATTCGTTTTTTAAGGTTAAAAATTAATCTTGCTTGGTTAGAAATTCAACTACTTTGTTAAAATTGTGTTTTAATGTTATTTTGTCGAAATAGTTTTTTTTTCGACAAAAAACTTGGTGAAAAATTAATTTTTTTAAAGATTACCCTCTTTGGTTAAAAATATAACTTTGCAGATTGAAAATTCGGCTATTTTCTTAAGTTATCTTTTTTGGTCGAAAATTCAACTGTACTGTTAGCCTATCAAGCCTAACAAGCGTTACGTAGCCTATTCTGACTTTGATTATGTCACGCCCTCACAGGGCACGGGGTAAAGTTCGCTAGGGTAGGGGTAAAATCGAGTAGGGCACGGGGTATACTCAGCTAGGCCCTAGGGTACGGGGTGAAGTCAGCTGAGGTACGCGGTAAAGTCGGATAAGGAAAAAAAGTACGACGGCCGAGTTAGAAAATTAATGAAAAAAAATGTTGAAAAATATATAATAATTTTGAATGAAAAAATGGTTGAAAAGAAATTGTCTTTGAATTTGAAACAATTCGTTTTGCTTGAAAGTTCAACTATTTGGGTTTAATGCTACTGTTTGTTTAAAATTTAATTCTGTTGTTGAAAATTGACCTCTTTTGGTAGAAAATTAATCTTTTTTGGTTGTAAAATCAACCTATTCCCCCTGTTTTGATCGCATTTTGGCTGCGGAGTCTGATATTTTTCATTATTTTTTATTCAGTACCCTAGCTTATAGTTCACTTCACGGTCATATCTTTTCATAAAATGTACAAAAATCAAAGAATGTTAAACTAAATAGAAAACACTCTATCGAATTCGATAAAAAAAACATAAATATAAAAAAAGATCGAAAAAATCTTACAACATGACATAAAACAACAATCTTTCGCTTTCACCTGTCAACCAACTATTTCCCGCCAAGAGGAGGATTAGAAGAAAAAGAAAGAAGAATGAGGTGAAAACTCGGCATTGAGAAAAAGGGGGCAGGAGAAGGTGTACAAGGTCCACAAGAGGAAGGGAGGTCATGACATTGAGGAGGAATTCTATGAATGAACCTCGTCTTGTGAATGAATCGGGGTGAGAATACTAGACTAGACAGTGAACGAAAAGCGGCGGTGGCGGCGGCGACGGCGGCATGGCGCGAAGAAGAGGAAAAGAGAGTCGAAATGACCAAGGAAGAAAAAGATAGGACTAAGGACATAGGACCAAAAGGTGACATCCCAGAGACACTACAGTATTGTACCATGAAATCTACTGTTCTTATACTCATTGTACTCTAGAGTTCAGTGCCTATTTTTATTTTTTTATTATCCCTGGAAACAGTAAACTTCGTACAATGAAGAATAGTCCAACATCTCCAACTCGCAAATAAAAAGAAATCCGGGCCACGCTAAGCTCGAGACACGCACGAGCCCCAGGTTATTTACCTGTGAACCAAAGATTGGCGGTTTCCGGATCACGTGCGAATTTCTCAAATCAACTATACACATGCTTTCTTATGCATTTTTCAATAAATCCATGGGAAGATTATTCCCATGCGGAAAATTTGGGAAATTCGTGGTACAGATTTTCGTGAAAATCTCAGCAGAAAAAAATTGTAAAAATATGAGACAACATGCATATTGCAGGTGAAGGTTTTGCCGATACTGATCAGAGTTTCAAAATTTTCCTATTATTAGCGATTATTTCCTGGCGAGTGAAAGGTGAAAAAGCACAATAATCAAGTGATCATTTCAGAATACTCAACTTTGAATGGCTGTAGGTCACTGAAAATAAATGATGAAAATTCTGCAAAAAATATATGGGTTTCGCTGATCCTTTCTGTGCACAGTGGTGAAATTTCGAGCCAAAAATAATAATTTGTTAATAAGTTATTAACAAAAGAGTAGGGAGGTGTCATCTCTGAAACTAAGGAACGTGCAGACATGATTCTTGAAGCAAATTACACATTTTTGGCTTCTGACAATGTTGTACGTATTGTCAATGAGCAAAATGTTGCACTTTAATGTTTAAAAAAATGATTTTCTTCTTGGAAAAATACAAAAGGCTTTATGATAATCGAGGCAATCACACTCGCAGCATTTAACCTTTCTGGCGCTACTGCTACACGTGCAACACGTACGACCTTCTCTCACACTCACACAGTTACACAGTCCCTAAGCCCTTATGCAAAAAAAAGGGATTCAAATTGTGACGAATTCTGACTTGGAACAGATTTTTTAAAATTCCCTTCTTTTAAAAAAGGATACATGACCGAATTAATTTCAAATCAGGCAAGTTCTACACTTGAAGTCGCAGAATCGCTCGGGGGAAAAATATGTTGTTTTTAGAGGAACTTAAGCCGATTTTCTCAAAAAACCTACGATTACATTTTTTGCCAATTTTTTTTTAAATTAGTACTATCCTAAGGAAAATACCTTGTGAGTTTTATGTAGGCTAAATAACTTTTGTGGCCAGGAGAATATTTTTTCATGAAATCGAATTTTCGCATTTTTCTTGCAAACTATAACAGATACGAAAAAATGTTAAGAAAATAATTGGCACAGTTAGAAAAGTTCTATAAAAAGTTTCTTTACTCATTTATAATATCTTGTACCATTTCCGAGAAAAATAAAAAAATTCAATATTTCTTTCGACAACTACAGTTGCAGCAGGGCAGCCAATTATTTTATCTGTAAAAATCTGTTATTAACTATATTATAAATTGCTTTTCTGTGCACAGTTTCAAAATTAGGACACTCTTGTCGTTGGGCATTCAAATTTATTCTTCGAGTTTTACCTATTATTGCGAATTTAAATTTTCATAGAGACATTAAACTATCACAGAATGATAGAAAACAATAAATAAAGACATTTTCGAATTTCAATTGTTCATTTATTCCGAAATTCACGGTCCATGTAAAAATTTCCTGTTCCAAGTCAAATTATAATTCTTTACAAAAATCTGTGTTCGAAAATGAAAATTATAATTCTTCATAGAAATTCCATGTCCTAAAGTAAAAAAAATTATAATTCTTAAGAAAATACTCTATCCTAAAGTCAAAATGATAATTATTTACAAAACTTCCCGTTCAAAAGTCCAAATTGTAATTCTTTACGGAAATTCTCTGTGTTCTAATTTAAAAATTATATTTATTTACTGAAATTCCATGTCGCATCTTAGAATTATAACTATTTTCGAAAATCCCCTGTTCCAAGTCAGGATAATTGTAATTCTTTATGTGAATTTTTTTACCTTTCTTTTATTTATTCCCTGTCCCAATTCAGAATTGTAATTCTTTTGGAACATTTCTTATTCCAATTGAGAATTATAACTTCTCACAAATTCCCTCTTCCAGCTCAAAGTTACATTAATAAACTACATGAATCCACTTTTAATTTCCATATTAGTCCATTCGAGAGAAAAATCTCGGCCACTGTATGACATTCCCGGTTTTTCCACGGCGAAAAAATTTCCGGTTATTTCGTGGTAATGAAGTGTTATAAATAATTAAGAGAATGATCAGAAACGCCAACGGAAGCCTTTTGTACAACTTTCTTTGAGATGCAAATCGTATTTATGCCACTTCCGCTCTTGAGCTTTGGTCCCGTAACAATTTCTTAAGCAAGTCGACTTCCTCCGAACTCAGTGATTCTTTGGCCAAAACTTATTATTAAAATTACGATGATTTACATAAGAATCGCACTATCATCGAAGCAAGTGTAAAATAGCCAATAGGGAAGAAGAGTCTGATTATCTAGGATTCCAGTCTAGGGTCTTGTTCCAAAGATTTCAGGGACAAAAGTGGACCTTGGGTCGTTAGTTTCAGTTCTCAGGACTATCAGTTACAAGAAAATCAAGTGTATTTAATTACAGGGTGAGAAAGCCACTCCGTGAAAAATAAACGAAAATGTCATCGCAAGACACATCTTCCTCGGGGATATGACACTTACGACTTATGACACGAAAATTTCGTATCTGAAGTATTTACTAGACAAAACAGGGAGAAATTTATTTGTAAAGCATTTCAATTTGAAGGGTGAATATTTGAATGGATTTTAAATAAAATTATTGAGTCATAATGCATTTGGTTTTAAAAAATTCAGAAGGCATACATGCAAAAATTATACCCCTTTGGCAAAAATTGAACATATTTTCTTTCTTTTTTTTTCTATTATAAAATTATGTTTGGACCATTATTTGATTTTTAGGATTGCAATTTTTTTAATAATTTTCAATATTACAAATTTTAGATTGATTATTTCTGAAATTTTTCATTGTTGACATTTTCATCTTTAACTTTAAATAATTTTAAATATTTGAAGCTCTTTCTACTTTATTAATGTAAAGATGATAAATGTTGAATTTTAAACGCTTCTTTTTCAATTAGTGAAATGTCGAAAGTTTCAAATTTGTAAACAGATCAATTTTGATTCTGGCTCTCCAATTTTTAAATATCAAATTGTTTAATTTCGAAAGCTTTTAATTAAAATGGTTAATTTCTTAACAATAAATTTTAAAACATTTAAATTGTTAAGGCTTTATTTAAAAAACAGAAATTTTGAAAGTTATTATTTTTTTATGATAGACCTTTAAAATTCCTCTTTGTTAAATTTTGATCTTAAATATTACTTACATTTAGCATACAAAAATTTGTATGAATTTGGTATACAATTTATCAATTTTCAATCTTTTGAAATGAAAATAATTAAATTTTAAAGGATTTATAATTTTTAAATATATTAACTTCCGGCTTAAAATGATTTCTTCTGAAAGGATAGCTCAATTTTAAAAACTTCTAATTTTCAATTCTTCAAATTAAATTGTTGTAACGGAACTTTCAAAATTTTCTTTTTAAGAAAGAGGACCCTGTTTTAAGATTAAACGGCCTCATTTAATGTGTAACAAAATCCAGCATTTTAATCTAGTAACATTTTTAACAGAGAATCTTTTGCAAATGAAATAACAAAATTTCAGAAAAAAAAATTTGTTTCAAATAAAAAAGTTAACTTCTTTACCATAGAAGATGAATTTTCAATTCAAAAGGGCGAATTTTCAACAAAGCAGTTGAATTTTTGACCAAAAAAGATGACCTTTTGACAAAATAATTAAATTTTCAACAAAATAGTTGAATTTTCGACCAAAAAATATGATTTTTTAACAAATAATTAAAATTTCAATAAACTATTTGAATTTTTACCCAAATTGTTGAATTTCAAACCTAAAAAGATGATTTTTTAACCAAATGGTCGAATTTTTAAACAAAAAAAGATTAAATTTCATCCAACCACAGTTGCATTTTCAACAAAATAATTTAATTTTTTATAAGACAGTTGAATTTCTAACAGAAGAAGATGAATATTTCCAATCCAGAAGGACGATATTTCTGTCCAACTAGAAAAATGTTTTTAAAAAAAGTTAAATTTTGAAAAAAAAATACTTAAATTTGTAACCAAATACTTGAATTTTCTAAACATAATGATGAATTTACAACCAAAAAGGTGAATTTTCAAACAAAAAAATTAAACTTCAGCTGAAAACAGTTTCATTTTCAACTAAAAAGGTGAATTTTCAAGCTATAAAGTCAAATGTTTTGGAAAACAGTTGACTTTAAAAACTGAAAAGATGAATTTTCAACAAAAATATGAATTCCTAACGAAAAATGTAATAGTTGATATTCAAACAACAAAGAAACTAATTTTCAACAAATCAGTGAAATTTTCAATCAAAGATTTTAATTTTCAACAAGATAATTTAATATTTAAAAAAATACTTGAATTTTCATCGTAGAAAGATAAATTCTGGACAAAAATGTAATAGCTGAATTTTCAACCAAAAAAGATTAATTTTCAACCAAACAATTGCATTTTTAACCAAAAAAAGAGGAAATTGAGAACCAAGAAGATTAGTTTTACACCAAAACAAAAAAAGAATTTTCAGCTAAAAGAGATCAATTTTTCACAAATAATGTAATATTAAATATTTCAGCCAAAAAATATTTTTATTTTAAATCAAAAACAGTTGAATTCAACAAAAAAAATTGAATTTTCAACTAAGAAAGCTTTCAGCAGAATTTTCAACGCCAAAACATGAATTTTCAACAAAAAGTTATTTTTCTGCCAAAATAGTTTAATTTTCTACCCCAAAAGACGAATTTTCAGAAGGAGGCAACTGCAAAAAAATAGAAATACAAGAAAAATAAATTACTGACCAGAATATTATATGATGGCCGGCCACGAAACTTCTTTTTAAAAATTCCTTAATTTTCCCCAGACCAATGTTTCATTTTCCCTAGCCATTATTGTTCAAAGACCAGAAACTTAATCTTGTAACATTTTTCATATCTTTTAAACAATCTTTTATAAACGGAATGAAACAATTTCAAATTAAAATGTATTATCCTTGGCAGTTATTTAAAGTACCTCTTATTGAAATTCCCTGACTTTTGCAAGATTTTTTTTTAAATCCCTGACTTTCCCTCACCTATAAAATTCCCTCACTTTTCCCAGACTTCCAGGATTTCCCTGACCTATGGCCACCCTGATATAGTTATTTCAAACATCAAAATCAAGAATGATTGCTTTTCGAAGAATTTCCATTATGTAAAGTATGATTAATAATTGTTTGGGTAGATGGCACGTCCCATTCACAAAAAAGGGCTTTTCTCACCTATTTCAAAAAAAATTAGAGATTTCTTCTTACCCTCTGAACAGTTTAATTCCTAAGAGTAGAGGATATATTCTATGCATGATAAATACCTATTCCCAAAACAGATAATAACAAAATAAACATTTTTCAAGCCCCTGAACATTCTTCATCCACCAAAAGAGGCCCAAAAAGCCATAAGAATTTCTTTCGACTCTTATACATTCAATAATGTCACTAAGACGATTAATCTTTAATCCAGAGAATAAAGTCAGTTTCCGTAAACCTTCTACCTGCTGCTTTTTAATGGTTCCCAGTCCTGCTTCTTCCGGATGGAAATAAACTCATAAGTAGACGTCAACATTAGACTATTAGAGCACTATTAGAGCGCACAAAGTGAATCGCAAACAGCCCCCAGGATCCGCAAAACTGAAGCAGAGAAAATGGAAGACCTCCAGGCTGATATTCCAAACCGGGAAAGTTCGCAAAGTGTCGTTTAGTTATTGCAAGGTGGACCACCTACTTTGGGAAGTTGGGGGCTTTCGTCTTCTCACAAAAGTTCGAGTCCGGCAAGCGTAAGCTTTCCTATGGTGACCACAAAATTGAAACGTCGCGAGCGATCCCATCCCTCCCATCCACTTTAACAAAGTCACTTTGCGAAGTGAATGACCTGCTGGGATGAATCGGTGAATGGAATAACAAATCGTGTGGTTAAAGGGTTCCTCTGACTTTTATTCCTATTTGGTTCAGGATAGACCTAACCGTATTTCCTGCCCCGAAATAATTTTTTTTTTGTGGAAAAGGAGCGAATCGAAATTGAAGTACTCAGTTGAAATCAGAACATGGGAGTCGAATAAGTGATATTATATGAAAAGAAATTTCAGTGGTTCTTGGAAGAATTTCGATCTCGGCATATGGGAATCTTAACGGAAATTTTAAGGGTGGCAATTCAGAAACTTGTCCAGATCTAACTGCTAAAATCTGCGAAACGATTTCTTTTCTCTATAACTGATAGATACTTTTCAGCATACGAAAAAGTTGTTTAAGGAAAGTCTTCTGATTCTGTATCAGGATTGCTTCAAGATCCTAATTTCGAAATTCCTTGACATAGGAGATCAATAATGTTTGTGCAATCAAAAATTTATTCCTAAATTAATCACACACATACATATTGAAAGATCTTATGTAACCAAATTTTTTATTATGAAAAATAGTTTTTAATTACATTTTCAACAAAATAGATACATTTTTAACCCAATAGTTGATTTTTTAACCAAAAAAGATCAATTTTCAATCTGGAAGATTAATTTTCTACCAACACGAATTTTCAACAAAATACATGAAGTTTCAACTGAAAAGATAAATTTAAAAAATTAATTTTTAACCGTAAAAGACGAATTTTCAAACACAATACATGAATTTTCAACTAAAAAAAAATCAATTATACCTATATACCCATCTACACACTACTATTTTCCAACCGAGCAAGTCAAGCCTACCACGAAAGGGAAATGGCTTAATGGTATAATAATAAAAAAATAATAATTTTCCCCTTAAAATAGACAATTCAACAAAATATTTAAATTTTCAACCAAACAGATAAATTTTCAACTAAGAAGATTAAATTTCTACCATAAAAGACGAATTTTCATCTAAAAAAGATAATTTTTTTAACAAAAATTGGAATAGTTATATTTTCAGTTTAAAAAATTAATTTAAAATAAATATCGAATTTTCAACAGAATAGTTAGAATTCAACCAAAGAAATGAATTTTCGGCCAAAAAGATGAATTTTCAATCAAGAAGCTTAATTTTCTCACAAAAAATACGATTTTTCAACAAAATACATGAACTTTTAACAAAAAAAAAGATAACTTGCATCCAAAAATGGAAAATTTATATTTTCAGTTGAAAAAACTGAATTAAAAAAATAAAATTTTCAACCAAAGAAATATATTTTGGACCAAAAAGATGAAATAACAATCAGAAGATTAATTTTCTACCAAAAAAGACGAATTTTCAATAAAACACATAGACTTAAAAAAAGATAAATTTATAACCAACAATGTAATAGTTATATTTTCAGTTAAAAAAAAAATTATAAAAAAAATATTTTCAATAAAATAGTTAAATTTTCATCCAAGGAAATGAATTTTAACCCAAAAAGACGAATTTTTCACCAAGAAGATTAATATTCTACCATAAAAAATGGAATAGTTAATTCTCAACTAAAAAAAAAAGAGTTTTCAACTAAAACGGTGAATCATCAACGAAAGACATGAATTTTTAACAAAGTAGTTCCACTTTCTACTAAGTAGTTGAATTTGCAACCTAGAAAGATAAATTATTTAAAATAATGTAATAGTTGATATTTCAATCAAAAAATATGTTAATTTTAAACCAAATACGGTTGAATACAACCAAAAAGACGAATTTTCAACGAAATAATTGAATTTTTTCACACAAAAAGACCAATTATGAACAAAATAGTTGATTTTTCAACTAAAAAGAATGACGTTATAACAAAATGGTAGAATTTTCAACAAAATAATAATAATTTAAAACACAAAATGAATTCTCTACCAAAGAAGTTATAAAATAAAATAATAAAATTACACGTTTATAAGACCTTGTTATTAACACATTTTCTTTGTTAACTCTAATTTCATTAAGGTTCCACGGTTATTTAAATAACAGATTTTCAGAGAATCCTCAAAGAATGTAGTGTAGAGGAGACACTGTTTGATAAGTATGAAAGAAATTTTTGAGATGGTATGTGCATGTTGAGAGAATGAAAGATGAACGACTGACGAAACAAGCATATCGAGGTAAAGTAAGTGGTAGCGTACCCAGAGGCCGACCGAGGAATGAATGGTTGGAATGTGTGAATGCAACCTGATTCGAAAAGATATAAAAAGCCATAGAAACACAAGAGCTTGCATGAGAAATGCATGGACGTAGAGGAAGATAAAGGAGGTATGCCAGGACAGAAAAGTATGGCGACAAATAGTTTATAAGAAATGCATGACGAAGAGTGTCAGTAGAGTGAACGAAGCCTGAAACGAAAGACCTTGGATACTAATGGGTCCGATTGGAGAGCTTTACATAATGACTTTGTGAATCTCTTCGCCTGGAGTGCTTGCTGCCGAGATTGATAAGCGATTTATACCCACCCCTTATACCCCTCGCATAAGCTTTTGTGGGGGGGGTCTCCCCCTGACATTTCATGACTTTTCCTGACCAGCTTTAAATTCCCTCACTTTCCTGACTTTTCAGAATTCCCTGACCTGTAGCAACCTTGACTGTAAAATTAAAATCGATATAGGTAAATGTGAATCGAATTCTTTTCTCAAAATGACAATGAACTACGAAAAAATACAAATGTCCCATTATTGCACCAGCTCAGAAAAAAAGATCCATCACAATTAAACTCCTTTCGACACTTCCCAGATCTCAAAGTCGAATTAAATTCCTCAAGGGAGAATCAACCCTCCCAAAGGGTAAAAATAAGAATAGACAGCAAAAAATTCTTTTTCTAATTCTCATGGAATTCCAGCAAGCACCAAGCGCGAAGCTCTAGACTGTACATTCTACAACCTGAATTTAAAGGTCTGCTCATTGTATCTGAACGGGGCACCGCCTGGGAATAAAGTGTTCGATTCTGGGGCGGTTTTCATTGAAAAAAACTTCGCGATCCACAAATCAGTAGGAAACAAAGGGAGCGGCACTCGTGCTCCCTTTCTGCTGGCAACAATGCCAGATTATCACAACAAAGTCGACGATTGTTAGAATGAGAACAAGGTGCGCGCGCGACACTGTATAGTGGATAGGATAGCTGTATAGTGTATACCCAAATGCATTATGTTCAGTGCCTGACAGTATTCAACCCCTTGGGAACGAAGAAAAGATACTTCCTCTGCGGGAAGTACCCGACAGGGTGGGTTTATCTATATATGTTCCTGTTTAGTTTAGAAAGCGACCGCACCCTCGACCCGGGAGTGCGAAAATTTGTCCACTCTCCTTTTCAGAATTCAAGAGGTTGCTATCTTATCGATGGGTGTTATTCACATTTTTCGATGGGCTTCTTTTTGTCGAAGCAAACGACACTTTGGGAGGTGCTACCATGAGGCCTTTTCTACCTTTTTTTTGCGAATTGAATGACCTGTTATTTATGGAGGGAAACTCAGTTTTTTTGTGAATGAAAAGAAATTTCCCAAGTTTACGATCTATTATTTAAACTTTAAAAGTTTAAAGGACCAATTTTAGAAGATTAATTTTTTACCAAAAAGATGAATTTTAATAAAATATTTAAGGTTTTAACCAAAGAAATGAATTTTCAACTAAAATGATGAATCTTCAACAAAAAAATAAATGTTTAGCTAAATAGTTGAAGTTTAAACAAAAAAATGTATTTTCAATCAAAAATAGAATAGTTAAATTCTCAGTTAAAAAATTAATTTTTAATAGGGTCATCCACAAAAATTTTGTTTGCCTTATAGTAGAGTTTTTTATAAACTTTGACTCTCAAAGAATTAAAATGTGAAATTAAAACTTAATTTAGTTTATTTAATAATTTATAATAATTTATTAAAAAGTGATAAAATATCCACCGCAAATGTCGATTTATAAAAGTAAACATGTGGCGCCCTCACGGCTCGAAACACGTGGTGTGACGTCACGCGCCGTCAAAACCGAAGAAAATACATGGTCAGATTGATAAAAACAAATTAAATAATTAATAATCAACGTTTTTTGGCAAAAAGGGTTTATTTTTATGAAGTATCAATATGCCTGGATACGTTAAAGCCAGTTCGGATAATTTGCCAAAAGTGAGTACACTTATTATAAGTGATTTCTGTGCGAAGTGCTCCAGTTTCAATGTTGCTGAGACTCGAGGAGTGAAAGCGAAAAAGTATCCAAATAACCGTTCTGAATATTGAAGCCGGTGTATTGTATTGAATTTAAAGTTATTTATTTGATCAAGATGATAATATCGTATTTATTTTAGTTTAAATAAAAGAAATAGAAAGGAAACGAAATAATCGACCATAGATGTTGACATAAAGCGAGCTTTAACCTCAACATTCAGTACTTTGATTTTGCACTTGATAAAATATAAGAATTAAATATATATTCGCTCTTCAGCGGAAACTCTTTTTTAAAAATAGCAGCATGATTCCAAAGTTAAAAAATATATAATTTTATAATACTTGTTGCGCAAATAAACAATTTGATTTTAAGGTTAAAGTGCACATACGTCTCGGCATCCCATATATGTAACACTGTTGAATATCAGTAAAGTACGGGTTTTATGTTATCAAAAAAACATATTTGATAGTTTTCTATTTTAAATAAAAATATTTTCTTACGTTGAAATGATCTTCGCAACAATATACTGTTGACGTTTAAGATGTGGTTATTAGGGCACATGTCACGACGAACAATTTTGTACCATTTTTTTCGTTCCTCAGCTTTGGGTATAGATATGAATAATTTTCCTCAATTTTTGAGAAACGTGTTCTTGCATGGAGGCACAAAACACCAATGGTAGTGCTGAATTTTTTGCATTTTTATGAAAAAAGCGTGAATCGCCCGGCTTATTTACAAGCGTTCGGCGGCTAGCTACGTCACATCAAGATGGCGGAATGGGCGCGACAGAAATAGGAATTTTAAATTTGTACAAATTTTTCTTTTTCAATTATAAATTCGAAAAAAAGTTTTTGTTACACTATGCTGGTATTATTAGTGATTTTAGAGCATATACTTTAATATGCACCAATAAAAAAAAAAGTGGATGACCCTATTAAAGAGCAAAACCAATTTTCAACAAACTAATTAAATTTTCGACCACAAGAAGATAAATTTTCAACCAAAAAAATTAATTTTCTACTGAAAAGATGAATTTTTAACAAATTACATACATTTTGAACAAAAAATAGTTGAACTTTCAAGCAAAGTGATAAATTTTTAACTAAAATGATAAATCTTCAACTAGAGTAGTTCCATTTTCATTACAAAATTAATTTTAAATAAAAAAAACGAATTTACAACCAAAGGGAGGAATTTTCAGCTGAAATGATGAATCTTCAATAATAAAATGATTTTTTAACAAAGTGGTGGATTTTAATTTTAAATGAAAATTTGATTTTTTCAACCAAAATGATTAATTTTCTACCAAAAAAAGATGAATTTTTAACAAATTACGGGTACATACATTTTCAACACAAATATTTGAATTTTTAACCAAAGAAATAAATTTTCAATTAAAATTATGAATCTTTAACCAAAAAAAAATACATTTTTAACCAAATAGTTGAATTTTCGACCACAAAGATGAATTTTCAACCAAGAAGCTTAATTTTTCAAGAAAAAAGACGAATTTTCAACAAAATACATGAGTTTTCAGGAAAATAATTTCAAAAAATTATTTTGGTTAGGCTGGTTATATGAATAAATATCCATCAGTGACTTCTACCAACTAAAAAGATCAATTTTCAACTAAACAGAGAATAGTTCCATTTTCAGTTTAAAAAATTAATTTTCAACCGAAAAAGAAGAATTTACAACAAAATAGTTAAATAATATAAATAAATAAAGACCAAATATTTGAATTTTCAACCAAGAAGCTTAATTAAAAATTTTTTCATCGAGAAGATTTATATTCTACCACAAAAGACGTATTTTCAAAGAAATACATGAATTTTCAACCAAATAGTTGAATTCTTAACAATAGAAGATACATTTCCAACTAAACACGAAATAGTTAAAGTTTTAGTTAAAAAATTATTTTTCTACCAATTAAAAACGAATTCTTAACAGAATAGTTCATTTAAAAAAAAAGTTTTTTAATTAATATGATGAATCATCAACCAAAAAAATGGAATTTTTAATTAAAGTAATTTCACTATCAACTAGCTATTTGAAATTTCAAACCAAAAAGATAAATTCTCAACAAAAAATGTAATAGTTGATATTTCAACCAAAGAAGACAAATTTTTCACAAAATAATAGAATCCTTAACCCAAACAGAATTATTTTCAACCAGTGTTGCATTTTCAGCCAAAAAAGATTAAATTTCTACGATAAAATAAATGAATTTTAAACCAAAAAGACGAATGTACAATTAAAATTACATTTGCATTTACATTTTCAGCGAAAAAATTTAATTTCTACGATAACATACGAATTTTACACCAAAAAAACGAATTTTCAACCAAAAAAGATTTCTCAGTCAATAAAGAAAAAAATGTTTATTCAAAATATTGAATTTTATGCCAAAAAGACGAATTTTGTACAAAACAGTTGAACTTTCTACCAAAAAAGAAGAATTTTGAACAAAACAGTTGAATTTTCACGCCAATTTTTTTTTGTTTTTAACCAAATTTTGGAGTTTTAAACAAAATAATAAAATTGTACATATGTTCATTTCCTATGCTAAGTGACCCAAGTTTATAAAATCTTTGTAAGATTTTTTGGGGTAAGGGGGGGGGGGGAGAAAATCTGATTGTATCTAACATATGTGGGGTGGGAGGGATTTGAGAAAAAAGCCTTGCGTAATTTATGGATGACCCCTGAACTTCAACCTTAGTTTATCAAAAATTCCCTGACCTGTGGCAACCCTGCCCCCTGAAAATTTTCTCTATACACTTCTGTCTTACCCTTAGTTTTCTCTTCCCTAACCTTATTTCCCTCCCACCCCATCCCTTCCCACTAAATTTCTATACACCCCTCCTAAATTTTGAACCTCAACTATATCCCATTCCCTCCCCTCTCTTCACACTACATTCCCATACACCCCCTTCTGAATCATAACCCTCCGCTATACTAAATCTTTCACCCGTATACCCCTTACCCCTTAAAAAATATATTATTCCCTCACACCTTGTGCCTTTTTTATATGTTTAATTACTCTCCCCCTCTCCTTCGTTACTTCTTAACCTATGCCTATACTCTTCTCTATCCTACCAACCTCTCTTTATCCTCTACAGTCTACCCCTACTCCTCAGGAAACGGGGTAGGATCGTGTTTTTGCCCCGTAAACAAAAACTACCCCCTACAATTCCTGTTTCTACCCTTCGGCTTGGTAAAACCGGGGCTATACTGAGAAGAGGGTAGGGGTGTGTTTTCACTCTTTCCTACCATTTTTTAAATTAATATTACCCCTCTAACAAACACGCTACGTCCTACGTCCGAAAAAGTTTCATGCAAATCAGTCAATAATTTGCCGAGATATCCAATAAGAGTAAAAAATATAAATCTCTTTTTGCTGCACGTATTCGACTAAAACTGGGATCCTTTTCGATTTTTGTCCTGCGTCAATCATCGCGAAGTTCCTCTCTATAGAAAATTACAAAGTGTTTCATTCTTGTAGCTCTCACTGAAATGTATCGCGGACAAAATCTCTAAAAAGCGTGAAAAAAGTTCTTTGAGGCACTGAACTAGAGAATTTTTTTCGTAACGATTTTTTTCACTGAGTCTGACTGCACAGACCCATATAATAAAAGATCTCCGCGAGATGGCACCTTTCTTTCCTTTTTAAAATTTACCGTCTCAACCTCAGATTTATAATGTGGTTCTTGCATCACAAGTCGTAAACATGTCTCTGAGTTTAAAACTCTAAAAGTCCGAAACGAACTTTAATTGTGGAATAAAGCTATAAAGTATATGCTGAATAGTAAAAAAGATCAGCTATTGTCCGACATCCGTACCTGCTTTTAAGCTACCGAAAACCTACAACCAAAACTGCTGAATATCCTAAAAGTTTAAAATTCGAACAACCAACAAGCTAACACTAAAATTGAACACAGAAAACCATTAGTGTGTATTTGATCGAATCTCACTTTGAACAATGAACATCTTAATTGATCCCTAAGCATATTTATCAAGTGAATAGACCCAATGTTGATTGCTGCGAACTTTTAAGGAAAAATGTAAGCGGACTTTAGAAAAAATCTGTTTAGGTTGAAAATGTTTATTTAACAAATCTTATATGAATTTGCGTTTTAGCTTGAATTTTAGGTAAAAGCTGCAATTCTTATCCAACACAAATGATCAAGAGTTGATTTTATTCCTTGATAGATTCTTTACAATTCTGTTTGGTTAAGTTTTATTGAAATTAAAATGATGTAGGAAAACATTTGTTCGCAAATTTTTCTAACAAAGAATTGTAAACCAAACAATTTTAATAATACCCAACCAAACAAGATTGTAAAGAATTCTTTTGATAATGTTGATGTACGTTGTTGACGTTGTTGTTCGCAGCCCTTTTAAAATTGAAGGTCGAAGCATCGACAACTGTAATTTGGTGATTGTGAATTCTCTTTTGTTAAAGCTCATTCGGCTTTAACGAACACATTCTCATCCCGTATCTCCGAGCGTATCTCGTGCTTCGCACTCGATTTGGTCCAAAATGTGACCATTTTTTGCAATATGTTCAACTCTATTATATCAAATGTGTATTATATTTATTTCTGTACCTCGGTCTGGGCTGCTTATTCAGATATTGCAAAATAAAGTACAGACTTTATTTTTAATTATTACTTTAATATTTGTTTCTTATTTTACATTAAATTTTATTCACAGCTACTGCATCAACTCCCATGTTCCAGAATCTTGGAAGTTTTTATCCATCGAGAAATCTTATAATTTTCTATCAACAGCTTCTCATCGAAATTATATCAATTCTTATCCACTTTGGACAAGTGTTACATTCATGATAAGAATGTGGGATATTATATTTGATAGGATTGGATTGAATTTTTATCAAAAAACAGTAAAGAATGTATACGCAATTCTATCAAAACGTTTCACAGAAAATGATTGCCTATTTAGCGGAACACCGTGGAACACTTCCGATGAATATGATTATTCATTTGGATAGACTTTCTATCAAAAGCGTTTGACAGAAATGTAAAGAAAATTTCTAAAATTGTGAATACAGAAAACGGATTAAAAAGTATTAAATTCTTTTTTTATAAAATTCTATCCAAATTTTTCAGCAGGGAGATCTATAAAGCAAGCACGCATGTGCAACTAACTACCTGTTACGAGACACTATTCTGTGAGCATTGAGGATCATGGGAACTCGCCCCAAGAACCCCATTGTCCTTCATTTGAAGCTCGTATCCGAAATTTCTCGCACAAATGTGTGTCCGACTTCGATCCCCTTCTCTGCACCACTTTTTGCGGGGGATGAAGAAGCCGCCCTTGTTCATTCAAGGCGATTCCGAGAAGAACTGAGAGGACCAAAATGGGCTAAATGCTAAAAGAGATCCTGATCCACATCTTCATGAAACGAGTCGTTTGGCAGGCACCAGTCAGCTGGATGGATGCCGAGCGATCAGCTTCGGCTAAGACTGCGAGGAATGTGACGGTTTGGAAATCGACGATTCAATAAAATACCCTCTGTATGGTGTATGGCGTATTTTATATGGTGCATTCTATTTGAAGCTCCAATTTGACCCAAGACCTGCCCTAGCCCGTGCACAACAGAACATAGTGCCACCTACGTCCTACGATGTACCGTAAACTATTCAGGTAAGGGATAATTTCCCTTACAACGGCTCCATCGCAATCGGATCATTCAGATGGCTTCGCTGATGTTGACGGAAGATGAGGTTCATCTTTTCCCATCCATCGATTCATACCAGGAATTTGGGCGATCGTTCAAACGAGATCGAAAGGATTAGCGGATGAAGAATTTTCTTCTTCCCTTTTTCCTATGACCTACCCCATATGAATTATTCAGGGTAGATAACCCTTCTTTGATGTATTAGGCGCTCCATTTATATAGGGGTATCAAGAATGTTATATATTTCCTCTACAAATCGATATTTCTTTTCTGCCAACTTCTGAAGATTATATAATAGCATACAACATACGCACAGAGTGTTTTTGAACAAGAACATTTTCATTTCTGTTTAATAACTGAAATTTAGTGCGCCATGCATAAATTACGCAGTCTTTTGGCCGGAGGGGGGAGGTCAGTGATTTTTCTATGCTGTCTTATATGGGAGGGTACACAGGCAAAAAAATTTCTTATTTAAGATATTTTCAAGTCTGCAAATGAATAAAAAACGAAAGTTTAAGCAAAAATTAAAAAAAAAAATTATTTTATTGTATTATTTTTTATGAAAATAAAAATAAAATCTATATATTATTTATTATTAAATTTTTTTTTATTTAAATATTTATAAAAGTTAAACGTGGGTTAAATCGTGGGTGTGGTGAGCCCACACTTGTAGTTATTTATTACAAGAAACTATCCACCTAGAAATACTACCCGAATCGGGTAGTGTCACGCCTACCCTGAAAGGGAAATGGCTTAATGGTATACTACTAAACAAATTTTATTGCAACCAGCTTTTTGTAAGCGCAATATAGTAGGAATTTCAAAAATCAACGTTTTTCTTCTCTTGACTTTTTTTCATATCGTGAGTTATTCCGCTTAAATTGTTCATTTTCGTTTGTTTTTTTGGATTTTCAAAATGCTATAACTCTATTAATTTTATTTTTATCAAAAAATGTCATACGGATAAATTGTTCGAGTTTCCGAGTACTATGAATAGCCGTACATAGAATTTTTAAATCTTGAAAAAAAATTGTCTCAAAAATTTTCAAAATGCTCTAACTTTTTGAATTTTGATCCAAAATAGCGGGTTAACGAAAATGTTCTTTCTTTTTAGGCCTTAAAAGAGTGTGCCAAAGCACAATCAAATATGATTATTTTTTCGAAAGTTATCGTGCCTACAGACTACAGACAGACTACATACTACAGACACCTTCGTGAAAATCGTTTTTTTTTACTCAGGGGGTCTCCGAACGTGGAGATTTGATGAAAACCGAGTAAGTCAAATTTGAAAGAAAACCAATACCTTGTCATTATGATGAGAATGTCAAAATGCACGTTTTCCTTTAATGATAATTGTAACAGTATTACTTGTAATGCACCTAATAATATTAGCAGTACCATACAAAATACCATTAGATTTGCT
>CAKNYM010052803.1:349888-435467 GCA_932195095.1 Andricus curvator
AAACCCCTCCCCCTTTCCAACTTCTCGTGGGGGGCGATCAGGCCCCCCTTTGTCTGGCCACAGAAATAATGCTGGCCAAAACCCCTACCCTTTCCAGCTTCTCGTAGGGGGCGAATAGGTCCGCCTTTCTCTGGCCACAGAAATAATGTTGGTCAAACCCCTTCCCCTTTCCAACTTCTCGTGGGAGGCGAAAAGGCACCCCTTTGTCTAGCCACAGAAATAATGTTGGTCAAAATTAAGTAAAAAATATATATAACTGCAGTGATTAGTCACAGGAATACAGTTGTAGACTAGGTCTACAACTTTTGTTGAAATTCATTTTTATAAATTTTTAATGGTTCTCGAGATAAACGTGAAAAACCATGATTTTTGTGGGGTTTGTATGGTTTTTACCATGAAAATGAAATTTGCGCCAATTTTCACTATGATTTTCGTAATCCGCGCGTCAAAATACATGAGTATGTGGAGTTTAAAAAAATCGGGGGTAAGGGCTATTCGGAACTTTATCCGAATTTTTAACTAAAATCTATCAATCTTCAAACAAAAAGTATAATTTTAAAATAAAAGAGATTAATTTTGAACCAAAAATATAATAGTAGACTTAATTAAAAAGAGTAAAGTTTCGTAAAAACAGAGGAAAAAAGATGAATTCTTTAGAAGAAAGGAAATAGGAGAAAGAGTGTGAAGTCTGGACAATAGGCATAAATAATCATTTTTAAACTTCAACTTCAGTTTATCGAAAATTTCCTGACTTTTTCAGTTTGTTCCTGGCCAGTTTTTAATTCTCTGACTTTCTAGAATTTCCTGACCTGTAGTAACCCTTTTATTATAAATAATTAACTCTTTTACAAAAATAAACTGTTTTAGATATGAATATGAAACATTAAAAAATTACTCACGCAAGGTTGTTCGAAGCTTCATCTCTGTCGTGGAACATCTTTTGTTTCAAATCTGAAACCAAACAAGGAGAATAATTAAGATAAAATAAGAAAACCCCGAGGGGCTATCTCACAAAGAAATCTTAGATTGCTGCGCGGGAAATCTTAAGAGAATTCTTGGAGGAACTCTTAAAAATCTCTCAGCAATCTAGCATTCGCGATAAATCTTGGAAATCTTTGGCTAAGTGTGGGTAGATGTGAGGTGGTGGTCAGCATTCCGACATATGCTCCTATGCGTGGAACGAACAGCCGCCAGAATCCAAAAGCCGCCTAGTTTGGCCGAGTCCGTAAAATCCCACGTGAGTTCTGATCGCGAGCAGAGTCGGAAATCTCGGAACTCCCGGCAATCTCAACGCAATCTTGGAAGTCTCTATAAGAATTCAATACAGATTGTCGCATTCACAGCTTTAAGATTTCCAGATTTTATAGTGAGTAGCCCCTCGGAAAAACTATGGAAAAAAATTCCAACAGAATCAGAAAAATAAAATCCACACCTAGTTATTATATCAAGACACCAAGTTTTTTCCTTTCAACTACAGTCACATTCCGGCAAGTAACATTTGCAGCAAGTCACATTGCGGCAACTCTCATTTCGAAAAATATAAAGTCCACAAAAAATTGGCGAACATGCGGCAAGTCACATTGTAGCATCTCTCATTCGGAAAAAATTAAAGCTCAGAAAAAATGAGCAAAAATACAGAAAGATATCCATATCACAAAAATAATGTATTTTACATCCTTACCCCTTTCCAACGTCCCGAGTGGGGGGGGGGTATATACCGCTGTGATGGGTCACAGAAATAATTTAAGTCCCCCACCACTTTTTGCTCATTTTTTGTGGACTACATATTTTTTCCTAATGAGAGATGCCGTAACGTGAGTTGCCGCAAATGTGACTTGCCATGATCCGGAGCCATTTTTTTGTGTGTCGAAAACAATTATAGGATAATCAGCATTCAGAAAAATAATACAAAAATATTGAAGGAATTAGCGAAACTACAAAAGAACTATTTATTTTAGATCACTCATAACCTCATGTGGAAGAGTACACAAAAATAGCGATTCTGCACAAACAAACTCTACACAGCCAAAATCTTAGAATCCTCTTATCATCTTTAAGAGGGCTTTAAATTAATATGAAACATATGAAAACTCCTTGAAATTCCATTTCATTTTCTGTCGAAAGTTCTCTAGAAATCCCTTGAAATCTTTAGAAATCCTACAAGATTCTTTTAAATCCGTTGAAATGTTAGTAAAATGTCAAAATCGGATTAAAAAGTATAAATCATTTGGAATCCTTTGAATATAAATTAAATCCCTTGAAATTTAATTAAATTTCGTTTATTTTCTAAAACTCACTAGAAATATCTTGAAATCTTTGGAGATCCTACAAAATTCTTTGAAATTTTTTAAATCTCTTGAAATCCTTTCGAATTCCTTAAAATCCCCGAAAATATTTAGAAATAATTAAAATCCCCTAAAATCCCTTAAAATAATTCGAAAATTCTTGAAATTCGTAAAAAAATGGTAAAATCTATTGAAAATCCATGAAATCTTTTTAAATTAGTTGAAATGTTTAGAATTCCCATAAAAACCCTCTAAAAACCTTAAAATCCATGACAAAATCGCTTAAAATCCGTGGAAATTCTCTAGAATTCCTTGAAGTTCCTCGACATTTGTTGAATCCTACGTTAAATATATAAATAAATCATTCTTTTATACTTCCTGTATATTTTGTTGCATCAATTATTTCAATATTATAAAATTCTTTTATATTAATATCAATATTACAAATAATGTTCAGACAAATTGTAATTCATTTTATTACAAACTAAATAAACCTTTCACACTCAACTACAGTATTTATATTTCGATGCTTTACAATAGGAACATTTTCAACAAAGAAAGATGAATTTGCAACAAAATAGTTGAATTTAAAAAGAATAATAATTTTCAACAAAATAGTTGAATTTACAACTAGAAGAGACGAATTTTAAACCCACACTGTTAGAAATGTTTGCAATTTTAGTATACATGGGCATATTAAATTTCCTATATGTTTACTAAATTCATTACACTTTGTAATTTTAGTATACTTACGTATACTAAATTTCTTTTCTGAAGTTATATGTATACTAAATTTATTAAGGGTACAGTAAGTTTCTTTCATGTATATGAATTTCATAGTTTCTGTATACTAAAATTCATATACGTGTTTACTATATTCAGCTGCGCAAGCGCGTTTCGATTAACGCGAGTCGGGCAACGTGGCCGGTAGCAGGATCATACGCCGCTGCATTTGTTTGAGTCCCTTGTAAAGCTAAAAGGTTCGGCTTCTTTCTGCGAGGATCTGCGAAGTCTTCTCTTTAAAAGGTTTGTTCTATTTATTAACGTAAATGTAGCCTAACGATATGATTGTTTGAAAATTAAACCGTTGTTCTTCAATTTCATTTTTCATCTGATCATGTTTGCAGATGATGAAGACGGAACCCACGCGAAACGGAATCCGTATACTGAATTTAGTATATGCGTCAAATACAACTGAGAATATAGCAAGGCTTCCAACATTACAGTATAGACATGATTGTAATATGTATCTCTAAAGTCTAAATTTTAGAACAAATTGATAAACTTCTAATATATCTCCTATAAACAAAATTTTCCTCGTTAAGCAATCGATTGAGATAACGACTAGTATATAAACTGAAACATCTTGCAGAATTATTAAGATTCATATATATAGTTACATCATTCTATAAAAGCTTTATAAATCAACTTCCTCTGTTTATTAGAAAAAAATGAGGATAATTTTCGGTAACCTTTTGTTCGCTTGGACGTTCATTCTGAATTCTAATGGTAAATATACAATTATAAGTACATTTTAAATCGCATTTTGATCGTGGAAAATTATAAAAATGTTGATAAATTTTGGTAAATCACTTAAAAACTTTAAAATTCTTTCATAGCATATGAAATCTTAAAAGATTCTTGGAAATCCCTGAATGTGCTGTGAAATCTCTTCAAATATTTTGAAATACTTCGAAAATCTTTAAAATATTGTAAAATACTCTGCAATTCCTAAAACTTTTTTAAAACCCATTGAAACCTTGAAAAGTTTTGTGATACGCTCTGCAATATTTTGAAACCCATTGAAAACGCTTTAAATCTTCTAAAATCTCTTAAAATGCCTTAAAAGGTTCTTAAATGGATTAAAATTTATAGTTATTTTTTGTTTCACAGTCTCTAGACATTATTTGAAATCGCTTAAAATCTTTGTTTATGGGTGAATCAATATGGCCGCTAACTATTGCAAGGGCAAACAGTAAACATAACCTTTTGCTGTGTTTATTATTGTAAACGTGTTTTAAAAGTGTAAAGAAGGGCCTAAAGGATATTTAAAATGCCTAGAATTTTACTAAAACCAGGATTTGTGAAGTGTGACAGTGCGAATGTGCCAAAAGTCGACATGTGGATGGTGAGACATTTTTTCTCATCGAGTGACTTAAGTCACTCATAATCATTCGTAATCACTCACTTTAACCTCTGCCGACATAATTTTATGTCGGCACAGGCTCTGGGCAGAGGTTTGAGGAGGAAGAATCATCTCATGATTCCGACATGTGATTGACAAAAATTTGTGGTTATCCTAGGAAACATCTCACTCTCACGCACTTGAATGACATTATTCATTACTATCTTTTTTGAGGTTTTATATTTTAAGCAAAACTGTATTTTTTAGTGAGATTTGGTTACGACTGGCTGCTGCTTTTCGAAAATTTTGAGCAAAGAAATCTCTCTCTTAGAAATCCTTATTTGAATTTTCTCCAGCTGTCTGCTAGATACTTCATTAGTCAATGAAGCAACTACAGTGATTGTTTAACCCTTTGAGGGGCATATTTTTCTGATGGACGAATTTTGGAAGTCATAACTGATTTTAAGGTTTTTGGGGTCGCTAATTACGATTCCGGAGTCAGATTTCGGAAATTCAAAATGGCGGAACCAATATGGCGGCTATTTAGAGCCAAATTCGTGGTTTTTTGTTCAATCATATTTTCATATCAATTTTCTTACCAAAATTGCCGCCATATTGTATTCGCCATCTTGAATTTTGTGTCTTTGATATCAGAATCGTAATCAGCGACCTCAAAAACCCCCATAATCCGGTTTCTCGCCGATTGAACAAAAAAACCACAAATTTGACTCAAAATAGCCGCCATATTGGTTCAGCCATTTTGAATTTCAAAAATCTGACTCCAGATTCGGAAACTACGACTCAAAAAACATAGAATCCCACCATGACTTGAGCATGTTATGGGGCTTGTTTTCCTACAACCAAATTTATCCGTAAAAAGTGGCTTTTTTTGAAAGTAATTTGTTTATAATTATGAACATAATGAAGATATTGATTTCTCATCTATGAAAATATCAATATTTGAACCTCAACTACTCAAACATCCAATAAATTACGAAAGAATACAAGGAAGAAGTAGGAAAATATCCAAATTATTGATGATAAACAGGTGGGACGTATATGTCCCACTGCCCCGCAAAGGGTTAAACGGATTGCAGGATGTGACGTTTCCAGGTCACAGAATTTTCGAATAGGGATTTCGATACTTTTTCCTCAATATTTTTTTTTATCGAAAATGAAGTATTCAAACATTTTTTTGAATGCACTTAGCTTTTCAGAATTTTATGCAGTATTTAAAAAATATATTATCTAAAATTCATGAAACGACCCCATTCCTAGAAATCTATTGAAATCAGTTGAAATCGCTTGAAACAATCGAGGAACATTAGAAATCCCTTGAAATACTTCAGAAACATTGACATTTTTTCAAACCTTTCAAAACCCCTAATGATATCTGCTGAAATTTTAAGAATTTTGTGAAATCATTGGAAATCTTTGAAATCTCAATATCTGGTGTACGCTCAAAATTCGAAATTTGTTTTATTTAAGGAAATTAAGTTTTATTCTCTCATCAAAGTAGATACATGGAAAAAAATTGCAGTTCAAACAGAAAAATACTGTAAAATTAAATCAATAAAAATAAAATATTTTTTTATTGAAGTAATTTTTATTTTTGAAACCTCGATTCAAAGATTTTCATATACACCAGAACCCCGATTTAGTAACAGTGTCGGGAGTTGCCTGCAAATGGCCTTGAAAGTAAATAGGGGGAATCGAAACGTAAACAACCGTTGGCGAGAGACGGTGCGACAAACGTTGCAACCGTTCTCTCGCCTTAGATAGCAGTTCTAGGAATTACAAAATCGGGGGATACGAAATCGAGGTTCTGGTGTATTTGAATTAGCTATGTCACGTCATGATTTTCAGATGTCATACAAAATCGAAACTTCACGTAAAAATTGTTGGATACTACAAAATAAGACCAAATGAAATAGGTTTTAATCCAAGTTTTAAAAAATAAAAAAATTTTAAAACTAGTTCTACTATTAACGCCACTTATTTGAATCTGGAACTGGCGCTTATAATCTATTTAATTATAAGGTAAACTGTTAAATCAATAAAAAATTTCAAACCTCTGTCAAAATTAATCCTATTTCACAAGCATCATATTCAGAGATCCAACATTATTTATTAGGCTGTATAATATTATAACGATTTATATATGCGGTTCATTAATAATAATATTTACAATAAATTCTGATAGAAAATTCTGCTTCAAACATTTTACAAATATCGTTGGTTCGTTTCTAACAATATTTGTGGCTAGCAGGTCAAGGATAAATATAATTGATTTATATCCATAAATTCTTTCCCGTGTATTTTTTAATCTGTATACGCAATATCAAATATTTCGCCACTATAACGATCAGAAAATTAAATTCAAAGCAGTTGTAAACAAATTGAAAGTTAGCAAGCAGATTTTATTTTTGTATTTCAAATGTCATAAATGGAATAATTATTAATCAGACAAGGATGCGTTATGTCTTCATGGCTATTTATCATATTTATGGATTAATGTATAAGAATGGCCCTCTTCGACGAAGAGGGTGTAGATCTCGAAACAGTGAAGGTACGTGGGTTAGCTTTCGCAGATGACAAGATTGTTATGGCAGAATCAATCGAAGGGTTGCCAAGAATGTTGAACAAACTGAATACAAGCATGAAGAACATGGGCCTCAAAATTAACGTAAATAAAACAAAATGTCATGGTGTTGAAGGAAAAAGTGAGAAAACAATGTGCAACATTGTCCTAAATGATGAGAGATTACAACAAGTGGACAGGTACTTAGTTAATTCTGTAAAAAATTGAGCCTATTTATTAAAAAAAAGCCAAACTCTAAATTTTTTTATGAAAATTGTTTAAATTATTATTAATTCTTGTAAATTTACAAAGCAACATAGAAAAGAGTCATCGGAAAGACATTCTCAGTTGAATCCGTAAACAAATTGTGAATATTCTTTGAAAAATAGCCCAACACTGCATAAGTTTATTAAAATTATTTTAATAATAATTATTGTAAATTTGCGATGTCCCGTAGAAAAGATTTATTGGAAATACATTTTTGGTAATTCGGTAAACAAATTGAGCCCATTTGTTGAAAAATAGCCAAACTCTTAATTCTTTTAAATAATTAATAATTCTTGAAAATTTGCAAAGCATCATAAGGGAAATGGCTTAATGGTATAATAATAATAATAATAATAATAATAATAATAATAATAATCTGTTTTGGCTGTTCTTCTGGGATCACTTCATCTGGTCCGTCAACACTGTTCCTCATAACATTCTAAAAAGATTGGTAGCTCTAAAAAAGTATCCAGAGGTGAAACTTCATCTCCAACTGTCCCGTCTGCCGCGTAAGATCATCCGCGGCTAGAGACCTGACTCCAAGGAACAGTGTTGCCCGATGTTTTCTCGCGTAAATTTCCCGCTCTTGCTTACCTTCTAGGACAGAAGGAGCACAAGCGGATGACGTACACGTTCCAGTTGCGTCGGGATTGGTTGCTTTTAAAGAACCATGATCGTAGCTTCCGGAGCCTACAACTTCTCACATAATAATCATACAAAAAAGTGATCGGAAAGATATTCTTAGTTAATTCTGTAAAAAAATTGAGCCTATTCGTTGGAACATAGTCAAAAACCTATTCGCTGAATAATAGCCAAAAGTCTATTCGTTGAAAAATGGCCAAACTCTGAATTTGTTTATGAAAATTGTTAAAATAATTAATAATTCTTGGGAATTTATCAAGCATCATAGAAAAAAGTCATCGGAAAGATATTCTTAGTTGACTCCGTTTTCTTTCAAGATATATGAGTCAAGGATGAACAGATTTTGAAAATTTTCTAAACTTGTTTAAATTCAAAAAATAATTATAATTTTAATGTTTTCTAAAAAATAGCAGAGGATAAATTCATATTTTCAATTGTATAAGATTGCAATAATTGTTACAATTAGAAGGACGTCATATTCTTTGAAAATATAACTGAAAGTTAAATAAAATAAAATTCTAAACGTTCATGATTTTGTATTGATAGTTACAAATATAAGGATGTATTTGTCTTTGAAAATGTAAATAAAAGTAAAATAAAATAAATTTCTAAATGTTCCTAATTTTTATTGTTTACTTTTCTTATAAAAAAATTATTTTCGAAAAAAAAACCGAGGATAAAAAAATAGCACAGGATGAATTCATATTTTCACTTGTTTAAGATTGCAATAATAGTTACAATTAGAAGGACGTCATATTCTTTGAAAATGTAACTGAAAGTTAAATAAAATAAAATTCTAAATGTTCATGATTTTGCATTGTCAGTTAAAATTATAAGGATATAATTGTCTTTGAAAATGTTAATAAAAGTACAATAAAATAAATTTCTAAGTGTTGATAATTTGTATTCTTTATTATTCTAATAAAAAAACTTATTTTCGAAAAAAAAGACAGAGGCTATATAATTTTCAAAAGAAACATTAAGAAATTAATGTAACTAAAATAAAAATAAAATGAATTTCTAAATATTCATAATTTTCCATTAATTATAGTTATAATAAAAAACAATTTGTAGTTGAAATTGTAAACTTTTTTTTAATTTGCTTGAAACTTATCTAAATTTTAAATAAAAATTTTTAAAAAGCACAGGATGAATTCATTATCATTTTTTAAGATTAAATACATTTTTCAAAAAACGAAAATGAGCCCCAGCCGAATTCTGTACGATCGCAGAAACTTATCAGTATAAATATTTTCATCGATAATGTAAACAAATGCGATAAGCGTCGTGACTGGAGAGCAGTCACACTCTCGGATCTACGGCACAAAACTGACACTGACACAACACATGCACAGTAGAACTGGGTACGTCACTCTATTGAAAGCTAATAACGCCCGACGAGCAGGACCTACTTTTAAATATAGGATAGTTAAATCCTTAGCCAAAGAAGATTTATTTTCAACCAAACAGTTGCATTTTTATCAAAAAAAAAGATTAAATTTCTACTAAAACAGATGAATTTTTAAACCAAAAAGACGAATTTAAAAACAAATAGTTGCATTTTCAACACCAAGAAAGATTTCAGATGAATTTTTAACAAAACGTTAATTTTATACCAAAATAGTTTAATTTTCAATCCAGGAAGACGAATTTTCAACAAAACAGTTGAATTTACAGCCAACAAGGATGACTTTTTAAAGTTTGCAACAAAAAAATAAATAAAAAGAAATAGAAATACAAGTAAGATAAATTACGATCAAGAATATTATATCAGGGTGACTGCAAAACTTCATTTTCAAAATTCCCTAATTTTTCCTGACCAATTTTTCTTTTTCCTTGACCATTAATTTTCAAATGCCAGAATCTTAATCTTGTAACATTTTTAACAATCTTTTATAAACGGAATAAAATAATTTCAAATTTAGAATTTATTATTCTTGACAATTATTTAAAGTGCTTCCCATAGAATTCCCTGACTTTTGCAAGATTTTTTTCAAAATCCCTGACTTCTCCCTGATTTCCCTGACCTATAGCCACCCTGTCAAAGAACTGATTATAACTTTGTGACGCTCAAGGTGGAGAAACACTGAATTTTCAAGTTGATCTTGAATCAAATTTGACCCTAACTGAGAAAAAATAAATATTAATCGTTAATGTACATTTTTTTATGTAAAAATAAATTATCTTGCTGAGTCTTGTTCAAAATCCTCTTTTCCATCCTCTCAAACTTATTTAACAATAAAAAAACCTTTTGAACCCCCCAGAATCAATCATTTCTTTAAAGAATTTTAAAATTAAGATAGAACAGAAATCCATTTTATCATGAATAATTTTATGCAAAATGCGCATGAAAAAGATTCAAAATTAAAAAATAGATTTCTAGACCACCTCACTTTTCGGCTCATTAGAGACAAAAATAACCAATTGAAAAAGAGGGAGAAAAGATGAAAAAGTCAACCAAAAATACCAACCTCTCACTTTTTCTTTTATCCGTCTTTTTTATACTACCAAGGAACAATAATCTAATTGAATTGGATTGAATCACCCAAAAAAATTCTTTAAAGAAGTATTTATCCTGGAAGTAGTTGTAATATAAAAGGCTGTGTCTAGTCGTCCCGAAAAATTAGGGGGGTTGAACCAATATTATTGATGTGGCCAGTCAGAGGGGTGCCTTCCCGCCCCCACGAGACGTTGGAAAAGGGGTAGGTGTTTCACCAACATTATTTCTATGGCCAATCACAGGGGTGCCTTCCCGTCCCCACCCGAAAATTCTGGACGACTAGCCAAGCTTATGAAAAATATTGCACTAGTCATCCCGAATTTCGGGACGACGAGACACTGCGAATATAAAAACCGTTGTACAATCTAGGAAATTAATGAAGATTTTTCTCCACACTTTGCTTCCTGGTATACAACTTTTGACTTTTCTCGAAATTTATATTTTAGTGGTTAGGCCCCTTTTTCACGAACGGTTTCAATTATGATTGTTAACAATTTTCTCCAAGAATCTGGTAAAAATCAGTATAATTGAATCCATCGTAGGTCTTTTTCTGATTTGAAATCACAATTTTTTTTCGTTGAAATATCAACTATTAATTTTTTTTGTTTTGAAAATTCATCTTTCGACGTTGAAAATTCAACTCATTGGTTGAAAGTTGAACCACTTTCTTCAACATTCATTTTTTTGGTTGAAAACTCATAATTTTAGTAAAAAATACATCTCGCTGGTTAAAAATTGACCTACATTAATGAAAATTCGTTTTTTAGTTTAAAATTAATGTTTTTAAATTGAAAATTCAATTTTTAATGAAAATCTAACTATATTTTTTGTGTTAAAAACAGTCTTCTTTTAGTTTAGAAATTCAACTATTTGGTTGAAAATTGATGTTTTTTGTATTCTTTTATTATTATTTGATTGAAATTCATCCCTTTTGGTAGAAATTAATCTTTTTGTTTGAAAATTCAACTATTTGGTTAAAAATTTATTTATTTTGTTGAGAATTTTTCTTTGTTGTAGAAAATTAATCTTTTCTGGTTGAAAATTCATCTCTTTTGTTAATGATTCAATTATTTGGTTGAAAATTGAACATTTCAGATGCAACTTTCTTTTTGTTGACTAAAAAAGGTTTTTAATAGAAAATTCAACTCTTGTTAAAAACTCGTCTTGTTTATTTGAAAATTCATCTCTTTCGGAAGAAATTTCATCTTTTTTGGTTAAAAATGCAACTGCTTGGTTGAACATTAATCTGCTATGCTTTAGGATTCAACTACTAAAAATATAATATATAAATATATAAGCTATTACACTGTTTGTTAGGAAGTCATCTTTTTCGGTTCAAAATTCAACTAATTGGTTGAAAGTTGAACTACTTTGTTAATTCATTCCAACCAAATCGTCTTACTTCTTTTTGGATGTACCCTAAAGCCATGTGATGAGTAGGTCACGTGACCAGATTCCTACCTTACCGGCACTTTTTTTATTTCCTAACTTATTTTCACACAAAGCGCCACATCGAGTTGAAAATTTGGGATACTAAATAAGAAGCACTAATAAAGGTGGGTCTCGTCCTGAATTTTTATAATTATGAAAACAAATTTTTTTGTAAATAATTTTGTTGTTGTTGCTTTTTTCATGATTATTAAAATTTAGGACCAGACCCACTTTTCTTAATGCTTCTTATTTATTATCCCAAATTTTCAACTCGATGTGGCTATTCGTGTGAAAATCAGTTAGGAAATTTGTGGGTGATTCAAAACCAATCTATTTAGATTATTACATTTTCACAAATAGGAAAAAGAAACAATCCAAAAAAAAATATGCATGTATTTCTAAAATTGCTAATATTTAATGCATTCTTATTACAAAAATTTTTTAAATAAAAAGATTTCTTTCAAGAAATTGAGGTAAAATTATTAAGACTCAATTAAAAGAAATCAGAAAATAGTCATAAACAAACCCTGCAGATTGGAATGAATCATTTGTTTAGTGTCTCTATTTAAAAAAATTTTTAAATTAAGATCGAACAGAAATCTATTTTATCATGAACAATTTTATGCAAAGTGAGCAAGAAAAAATTCAGATTTAAAAAACAGACTTCTAAACTACCTCACTTTTCGGCTCATTAGAGACAAAAATAACCAAAAGAAAAAAGAGGGATTCTCCCTCTTTTTTCTTGCTCACTTTGCATAAAATTGTTCATGATAAAATAGATTTCTGTTCGATCTTAATTTTAAAAGTTAGGAAATAAAAAAAGGGTCGGTAACGTAGGAATCCGGTCACGTGACTCACTCGTCACATGGCCTTAAATGAATTGATGACAGATAATTTTATCGATAAAAATTACATAATATAGGGGGGGGGGGGAGGCTCAAAACATATCGTCTCTACTGAGTTTTCAAGTGGATTTTCAATAAAAATTGACGAAGATTTGTTCAGCCAACAAAACTATTCGGTTAAATCAACGAGATACAAGTCTTTCCCTTTTGAGTTATAAATTAAACGAATGGATATGGAATATAGGGAAATAGAAATGTGGAATGGTTTGCAGATTAGAATATAAATGAATAAATGAGAAGGTTCTTTTTCGGCAAACGCGAATTATGTATTCCTCATCGCTTTCACGTACAGGACATGTTTACAGGGTTATATGCGGCACCAATAAAACGAATTGAACCAAGGCAATTCCTATCTGTAACTTTATGTATTGTGATATCTTATGTTTAAAAAAATAATATTTCTATAATTTATGATGTCGAGTAAAAATAAATACAATTAGATTACAAGTGCTTCAGGCATTTCGGTACACGATGGTGGGCCTCTTCAGTTAATTATTCTGAAGAATTTTTTACACATAATGAAGTTCATGTTTGAAATTATTTTTCAATCTTTTCAAAACTTCTAAACATCTCAACAATCCATATTTCTTTTTTAATTTTTAGAAATCTTTTCAAATTTCAAGTTATTTTTGAAAAAATACAAATCTTCTACAAGATAAATTAATTTTAACCCAGAAATATGAATTGTTAACAAAAAAGTTAATTTTAAACCAAATAGTTGAATTTCCAACCCAATAGACGAATTTTCTACCAAAAAATACGAGTTTTCAACGAAATAGTTTCATATGCAATCAAATAGTTTTACTTTTAACTAAACAGTTCAATTTTTAGTCCGAAAATATGAATTTTCAACAACAACAAAATCATTTTCAACCAAATGTAATTGAATTTTCTACCAAAAAAATGAATTTTCAACTAAGAACATTAATTTTCAACAAAAAATGGAATAGTTACATTGTTAGTTAAAAAATTAATTCTCAACCCAAAAAGAAAACTAATTTTCAATATAATAGTTACATTTCCAACAAAAGAGATTAATTTTCAAATAAATGTACAATTTTTTATGGGCAAAATAAGAACTCCTACAAGTCCTCTTTTCTACCATTAGAATTATCGATTTCTGCATGTCAATTTCGATAAGTAATTAAAAACGACGAGTTCTGTAGGAAAACGGTTCAAAGAAATGTTGTAAGAATTTTTAAACGCTGAAATTCCTCTAAAAACTTTTCCCATATCTCGAGTCGTTTGGCTCAACATTTTAATTTTTTTAAATAATATTTTCGATAAGTAAAACCAAAATGACAAGTCTTATCAAAAAATGGTTAAAGGAAATTTTTCAGGACTTTTTGAAAGCTGTAATTGCTCCTTAAGATTTTTTCCCGTATTTTGCGTCGTTTGGTTCAAAATTTGAATTTTCGATTTACTCATTTTTGACGCATAAAAACCAAAAGAAAAAAGTCCTATCAAAAACTGGTTAAAATAAAACTTGTAGATATTTTGAAAAGCTTAAATTCTTCTCTTAAACTTTGTTTACGTATCTGTCATCGTTTGGCGTAAAAACTGAATATTCGATTTTTGGATAGCATTTTCGAAACATAACACCATAACCGTTGGTCAAGGAATGCTGGTTAACGAACTCGTTCTTTCTTTTAGGACCCAACAAAATTGTGCCAAAGGTCTCAAAACGTGGAGATCCGTTGAAAAACTAATTTGTGAAATTTCGGACAATTCTAATACTTTCTCTATCCTAAATGATGAGAATGTAAAAAAAAAATGTTTAACAAAGTAGTTCAGCTTTCGACCAAGTAGCTGAATTTCGGACCAAAAAAATGACTTTTTAACAAAATAATTGCATTTTCAATTTTTCATGTTGGGTTCTATTAATCTAGTTCGCATTTAAGCGAGAAAAAAACGAGAAAAATAGGAAAAACAGTATATTTCTTAAAAACAGAGAGAAAAAGAAACATACTAAATGCGTTATCTAAGTTCGTAACGTTAATTCCACTGACCCCCACCCCCCGACCCCTTTTACCAAACTTAGTTTTTAGCGTGACCCCCTCCCTCCCCCACA
The DNA here is from genome assembly GCA_932195095.1 of Andricus curvator. Taxonomy (NCBI): domain Eukaryota; kingdom Metazoa; phylum Arthropoda; class Insecta; order Hymenoptera; family Cynipidae; genus Andricus; species Andricus curvator. The sequence goes on from CAKNYM010052803.1 coordinate 364,696, forward strand.
CTCAAATTGATAACGTTTATGGACGACCCTTAAATAATTTGGATAAAAAAACACATATTTCAAAATATATTTGGAAAAACAATTGTTCCTATCAAACATGTCCTAAATTTGCAGATACGTGAATGACCATTTGCAAGATCAACCCTTGAACCAATAAATTCGTTTCCAGTGAATAGAGCCTGGATTGCCATACGTGCGTCTACTAGCGTCGTTCTGGAGTTTTGTTCTCCCTGATTAGGACTTTGTGGATGAATCGTGACGGAATACCCTCGATCAGGGGTTGAGGGCGAGGTTGAGGGAGACTCGAGAGTCGCAGGGGATATTTATTATTGGCACGTACGAGGTACATGTTCTATGTGCACGAGGGGGTTGCAACGATGGGTGATAGGGGAGAGCGAGAGATACGGGAGCAGCTGGTCTAGCGCGTGATTCATACATGCCCACACATTTTATCATCGATTCTACTAGTATGTGCAGGGTAGAGAAATGTGGGGTCCGATTAGGCGAGCCGTGCCGCCTTCGCTCCGATTCCCAATTCCGATGGATAACGTTAGCATTTTTATTCTCAATTTATACCACAACTTATTTGCTGGAATTCCTTGGGATAATTAGATTATTTGATAAAAATAGATGTGGTACCATCCATTTAGTGTTGAAATTGATTCAAAAGACTGTTTTATTTGAAGCGAGATTCTATTGTATTGCATGATAAGGGACCAAGCCTAAACAAACGTTTGAGCTATTTTTGACCCCCCCCCCCTGAATGTAGCATAGCCGTTGGTTAAACACGGATATCACGTTTATTCTGCATTTTGTCGCGTTTCTAGTGAGTTCAGTTGTACAAAATGCTCTCAAAACAGGGAATATAGGGTGATTTTTCACGAAAACGGGGCAATCAATGCTCTTAAATAAAAATAATGTAGATACAATATTAAATTCAATAATAAAATCTTTGAATTTATAAGATTTAAAGTCGAAATGTAGAGCATTTTCAACAAGATTGTTGAATTTTCAACCCAAAAAAACGAATTTTTAATCAAAAAAATTATTTTTTAACCAAATAACTGCATTAACAACTAAATAGTAGAAATTTCAAGCAAAAGAGATGAACTTTTAACCAAATAGTTAAATTTTTTACGAAAAAGATCCATTTTTGTAGAAAACAGTTGAATTTTAACAAAATAGTTGAATTTTCAACTAAAAGAAGATAAATTTTCAACCAAAAATGGAGTAGCTAAATTTCCAAGTCGGAATATGATTTTTTTTAAGTTAATTTTCTACCAAGTAGTTACATTTTCAAATAAATAGTTTAAGTGTCTGCCAAATTGTTGAATTTCCAAGACAAAAATATGCATTTTTATAAAACAGTTGGATTTTCAACTTACAAAGGAGGAATTTTCAACCAAAAATGGAACATTTAATTTTCAGATAAAAAAATTAATTTTTAACCAGAACCGTTAAGTTTTTGAGTCGAAAAAAACATTTAAAACAAAATGTAGATTTCAATAAAAATCTGAAAGATTTTCAGGGAATATTTTTAATTTTCAAACATTTTTCTAAATTTTAGGAATAATTTGAGTTAGTTTAAAGGATGATTGAAAATCCATCTTTTGGTAGAAATTTCATACTTTTTGATTAAAAATTCAACTGTTTGGTTGAAAATTAGTCTGTTTTGGTTGACGATTCCTATGTCATAATTCATTGTGACATAGAAAAACTGTGTATTTGTTTATAAAAATTTCAGCTATTCTTAACTAATCAAAATTAGGCATTAATTTCTCTCATATTTAATATGAAAAATATAAATTTCAAACAACTAATTTAGAATCACGAAAAGTGGCTTTTGTTCCTTAATTTGTTTAAAACATTATAAACAATTTGTTTTCTTACTCAAACCTATTGAAATTTATTGCTAGATAGTTATTAAGTAACTTAAGCTCTTCTTTAGTCAATTCGAAGATTCTAAAAAAAGGTACATCTAAAAAGTTAGAAAAGAATATTGTTTATGTTGTTATATACCATTAAGCCATTTCCCTTTCGGCGAGCCTCAAGGGGTAAGCGTGACACTACCCGATTCGGGTAGTGTTTCTAGGTGGATAGTTTCTTGTAGTAAATAACTACAAGTGTGGGCTCACCACACCCACCACCGCCAACAGCAACGCAGTAGTATCAGACGGTCACCCATCCAAGTACTAACCGCGCCCAACACTGCTTAACTTAAGTGATCTAACGGGAACTGGTGTTTCCAGCGTGGTATGGCCGTTGTTAAATAAACAAATTTTGTTTGTTCACAGTGGATTTTCTGCACATGCTTGTTATACGTGGAAGCTCTAGGGGCCGTCCATAAACTACGTTACCAATTTGAGGAGGGAGGAAGGAGTCACGCCAAAAACTACGCTTGATAACGCGGGGGGGGGGGGGGAGAGGTCAGTGGAAGTAACGTTAAGAACTTAGATCAAATTTAGTATGTTTCCTGATGACGAATCAGTACAGTTCAATAATAACTTAATAAGTTTTAGAATCACTTTCATATTTCAGACTTCACACTCTTTCCCCTATTGTCCTTATTTTTCCTGTTTTCAAGAAACTTCCCCTTCTTCTCGTTTTTTCGCTTAAACGCAAACTGAATTTATAGAAAACAATTTGAAAATCTAACTATTGTTCGATAAAAAGCCTACTGTTATATTTTTGGTGCAAAATTCATCTCGTTTGATTGATAATTCATTCCTTTGGGTGAAAATTTAACTATTTTGATGAAAATTCGTTTTTCTTTTACGGAGTGTCTCGTCGTCCCGAAATTCGGGATGAGTAGTGAAGTATTTTTCATAAGCTTGGCCAGTCGTCCCGAATTTTCGGGATGACTAGCCACAGCCTTTCTTTTAAGGAATAATTTTTTGTACTAAAAATATAAATATTCCATTTTTACATTCTCATCAGAGAAGGTATTAGGTTTGTGTAAAATTTGACCCCCCCCCCCGTTTTTGTCAAATGTCCACGTTTCGAGACCCCCTGAATCCAAAAAACAGGTTTTTACGAATGTGTCTGTATGTCTGTACATTTTTAGGTTGTTAGCACGATAACTTTCGAAAAAATTGACAGATTGCATTCGCCTTTAGTATACTCTTCAAGTGTCCTAAAATGAAGGTCCAGTTCGTTAGCCAGCTGTTTTGGATGAAAATTCAAAAAGTGAGCGCATTTTCAAAATTGGTGAGACCACTTTTTTTAGAATTTTAAAATTCTATGTACGGTTGTTCGCAGTATTCAAAAAGGCGAACAATTTATCCTCATGACTTTTTTCGATAAAAAACAAATTACCAGAGTTATAGCATTTACAAAATTTAAAAAAAAAGAAGAAAATTTAAATTTTAAGCCAAACAACGCCCGATATGGAAAAAAGTCAAGACGAGAAAAATATTGCTTTTTGAACACCATATAAGATTGTCATAACTTTTTGAATTTTCTTGAAAAATCTAAAATTCAAATTTTGTTCGCACAAAAAAAAGCTACGAAAAAAAATAGTGAGACAAATGTTGTCCACCCAAAGAAGAACTGCACTAAAAGAAATGTCTGGTTAAATCAACCAGAATTCTGGTTAGATATGCCCTTACTATTTTTTCTGGTTAGACTAACCAGAATTATGGTTGAATTAACCCGAATTCCGGTTAAATTAACCAGAAATTCTGGTTAATTCAACCATAATTCTGGTTAGTCTAACCAGAAAAAATAGTAAATACCAGAATTATGGTTGAATTGACCACAATTCCGGTTAAATTAACCAGAAATTCTGGTTAATTCAACCATAATTCTGGTTAGTCTAACCAGAAAAAATAGTAAGGGCATATTTAATCAGAATTCGGGTTAATTTAACCAGACATATTTTTGAGTGTACAAATTTGTTTTGAATTATTATTTGATAGGATACGTGGTTTTTGTTTTATTCGTAAAAAAACAACATTAAAACTTAAAAAATTTAATTTTTGGACAAACGACGCGAACTATGAGAAAAATGAATTGACAAAAGTTGCTCATCTAAAAAAGAGCTACAAATTTGTCACACAAGCTACAAAAAGATTTTATTTAACAAAATTTTTCTCCTAAATTATATTTAAAAATTTTCTCAAAACTACTTTACGCTAGGATGCCTATTTTTAGTTTAAATTGTAAAAAATAACATTGAAAGTAAACAAATTAAATTTCCGGAAGGTCAGATTTTGGATAAAATCGAGTGCGAAGCACGAGTTACGTGATGAGAATGTGTTCGTTAAAGCCGAAGGAGCTTTAACAAAAGAGAATTCACGATCACCAAATTACAGTTGTCGATCCTCTGACCTTTAATTTTAAAAATTCTGTGCACAAATGTGGTGGAAATACAGAGACCGAGCGCGCGGCGCGAGGTAAATACATTATAGAGCGCAAAGCACGAGATAAATATATCATCGAACGCGAAGCGCGAGAACCAACCGTCGCGTACCCTAGGCGCGCTCAAACTATAACAAACAAATTCAACTGTTTGGATGAAAATTCATATATTTCGTTACAAATTCCTCTTTTTTCGTTGAGAATTATTCTTCTTGGTTGAAAAATTATCCTATTTGGTTATTAATGCAAATGTTTAGTTAAAAAGTAATCTGTTTTGGTTAAGGCTTCAACTATTTTGTTTAAAATTCCTCTTTTTTTGCTGAATTCAACTGTGTTTGATTTCGTTTGTTTCGTTGTTGATTTTCGTTTTCGATTTTTTAAATTAAATATTTTTATTTGAAAATTCAACTATTTGGTAAAAAATTAACTTTTTTGTTGTAAAATCATATTTTCGGGCTGGAAATTCAACTGTTTTGTAGACAATATTTCAAAACTCATATGTTTGGTTGTGGATTTAACTATTATGTTAAAAGTTATTTTTTTTTTGTTTAATTCAACTTGATAAAGTCATCTTTTTTGCCGATAATTCAACTGGTTTGTTAAAAAATCGTCATTTAGATTGAAAATTCATCTTTTATGATAGAAAAGTCATCTTTCTTAGTTGAAAATGAACTTTTTTGTTGAAAATTCAAGTGTCCTTGAAAACATTCGTCTTTTTGGTTTGAAAATATAACCATTTGGTTAAGAGTTCATGTATTTTATTAAAAATTCCACTCTATTTTATTAAAAATTCTCTCTTGGAATTACTTTTTTGTGTATTGAAAATTCGTCTTTTTGGGATGAAAATTCATCTTTTTTGGTAGACAATCTTTTTTAGTTGAAAATTGAACTAGTTTGTTGAAAATATAATATATTTTGACTTGAAAACTTACACTGAAAAAAATCGTTTAGCTGTCTCAGCTGGCGTTTAGCTGGATTTCACCTTCTCCGAAAATACAGTTGTGTTAATTAAATATCTAGCTATTTTAGCTAAATTTTGCCATCTAGAAATTATCTATATATTCTAGATACATTAGCTAGATAATTTCTAGATGGCAAAATTAGCTAAAACACAGTTATATTTTCTTAGAAGACAAAATCCAGCTAAACTTCTAGCTGGGACGGCTAAACAATTTATTCAGTGTAGGAAATTAAAGTGTTTCATATTGAATTCAATATGATATTTACATTCATTTTATTTAAAAAAATTTATTTCCATATTATTCCTCTATTTTTGTGAAAAATCACCTTATTTCCCCTGTTTTGAGAGAATTTTGGGCTACGTTACTTTTTTTTAGGGTGGCGGGGGGGGGGGGCCACCACGTTTATCAACAAGGGGGGACTCGGTGGTCAAAAATGCCCAAGAATTGGTAACGTATTTTGTGGACGGCCCCTTACGATAAAAAAAAATTTCAACATTCCGGTCAAATCCACTATAAAATATTTAAAAACACAAAGATTGACCCTCTCTCTACAATATTCCAAACAATTCGAAAATCAACTTGGGAGGTGTCTTGGTCAAGGTTCCACTCTTGAAGAATTTCCATCGCGACCAACTTGAAGCGTGACAAGGTTATATAAAAGAAAGAAAGGAAAGGAAACCGCATCAGCAAAGTGTGGCTCGTGCAGACTCGAACTTTTCACGCTGTGCCTTTTTACCCCACTAAATTGATTTCTAGCGGGGTTTTATAAAAAAGGTCGTGATTATCATAGGTCGTTATACAGTTCGAAAAAAGGCTCGTTACTCGCTATTATTACCTGGATGCTTCATGGCTCGCGCCATATCAATGCCTCGCCCGAGATGATGACAGTTTCGCTGAAACGTCCTTTTTTACTTTCTCCATTTTTTCAGGAAAAGTGTCATAAATCTGCCGTGGACTAAATATAATGGAGAACTTTGATTTTTCAGGGTACAAGACTCTGTTTTGACAATGCCGGTCTACTCTTCTGAAGTCTCGTGCCAGGCAGGTTGCATGAATGGCATTTTCTCAGGTGAATAGCATTTGGCTGAATACATTTTGAACTGTGGGAGGACATGTGGTGATTTATTTACCACATGTTTTTTTTACTGCAAGACATACAATTTTTCGTTTCTTTTTGTAATTTCTAATTATGATTTTTCTTTTTTATTAAGATCAAAATTGAATCTACTTTCTTATATGAATTCTTTTATTCAACGAAGGCAGAACACCAACTTTCCAAATCATTAGACATCACAAGTATGGGAAATGGTTACCATATCAACTCTATTAAATCTTGTTTTGTTTTGGTGCGAAAAAATTCAACTTTATCTACTTGAAAATTACCCACAATAAATATTCACATCTGTTTTTTCTGTGATGTGAAAAAATTACTTTTCCTTGTTATCCGCTGACAAGTTTCTAAGTCCGAGAAGGATTTTAGAGACCAAGGTTAATAAAATAAAAATTATGACTGTTTCATACCTTTAAAATATAAATATTGAAAAATGAATAATTTGCAATTCTATATTATATCTTGGAAATTCAAGAATTTTCAATTTTAAATTTTTTACCATGAAATTTGAAATTTCTTCAATTTGGAAGATTTAGAATTGAAAACTCTGGACTCTTTTGACAAAATATAAGCATTTTTATTTATATATCTTTAAAATTTAATAAATTTCAATTTTAAATCTTCACAATTTAATATTTTTCAATTTTAAATCATCGAAATGGAACTATTCAAATAAAGCATTCAAAATTGCATCATTTTACATTATACACATTAAATATTGAAGAGTCTTCAATTGTAATTATTCAACATTAAAGAATTTTCCATTGTAAGTTTTCAAAATTGAACTACACATTTTAAAAAATTAGAAATTGAAGAATTTTAAACTGCAAATCGTTATATTTGAAGAATTTTCTATTTTAAATCTTTAAAATTGAGGTATTAAAAAAAACGTTCAAAATATTAAATACCTTTATAATATAATTCTTGAAAATTGAAGAATTTGACATTCTATATTTTCAAAATTCAAGAATTGTCAATTGTGTATCTTCAAAATAGTAGAACTTTGTAAGTCTTTAAAATTGAAGACTTGAAGAGATTATAATTTAAAAAATTTACAATAAAAAATGATGCAAACTTTACGTTTTACTATTATTATTAGTTTTCCGTTTTTAAAAATGCTGTCATTTTGACCATTAACATTTGCAATTTACTTCAATTTTTTCGTTCAATTTCTTCAATTTGGAAGAAAATTAATATTGTTGAAAATTATATTGTTGAGAAAAAATAAATTTCTCAGAATTGTATTACATATTTGGGGGGGGGGGGGGTCGGACTCGGATCCACGTGGACACACGTTCCCCTGAATCTGCGAAAAATATACTGAAATGAGACAAAGTATACTCGAGGTACACTCAAATTTTTACGTTCTCGTGTCAATGAGAAGGTATTGGTTTTATGTGAAAAATTACTTTCGCGGATTCTATTAAATGCCGACGTCTTGAAGCCCCCTGAGTCAGAAAAAATAGTTTTTACGTCGGTGGCTGTCAGTCTGTCGTTGTTGTTGTCGCCGTTGTGTTCGTTGTCGCTGTATATCTGAAAATTTTTGAAAGACTACTCGGAATGGATTGTGCTTTGGCACAATTTTTAAGGGTATAAAAAGAAAGACGAGGTTGTTAGCCAGCTATTTTGGATAAAAATTCAAAAAGTCAGAGCATTTTGGAAATTTTTGAAACCATTTTTTTCAATATTTAAAAATTCGATGGACCGCTTTTTATAGCACTCGGAAAGTTGAACAATTTATCCTCAGAACTTTTTTCGATAAGAAGAAAATTATCAGAGTCATAGCATTTTCAAAATTCAAAAAACAAACGAAAATGACAATTTTAAGCCAAACAACGCACGATATAAAAAAAAGTCAGGGGAAGAAAAATGTTGTTTTTTGAAATCCCTACAAGATTATCAGAAGAACTTTTTGAATTCCATGAACATAATGTGTTCGTTAAAGCCGAAGGAGCTTTAACAAAAGAGAATTCACAATCAACAAATAACAGTTGTCAATTCTTTGACCTTTAATTTTAAAAGACCTGTGCACAAATGTGAGGGAAATACAAATTAAAGTTTTTAAGAACAAAGGAACGGTCTGAAAGTAACATTTTTTTAAATAACTCTCTTAATACTCTTTGCAGACCAAAATCCTTATGGACGTTTGTCAGAAATAGATTGTTTCAACATTTCTTTCAATGTTTGAAACTTTGTTAATTCAAAACAAAATTTTAATTAAGATTTTCAGATTTACAAGAAAAGTAAGAGTAATAATGTTGCTTAAAAACAACACAGTTTAACCAGCTAAATATTAAATTTTATTTAAAAATACCTAAAAAAATGTTACAGGCATCAATGCATCTCTAAAAAGGTTTTCCGATAAGAAATGCATAATAAGGTGGGTCGAAAATAACAAATTCTGGGATTCGAAATCGCTACAATGCGAAAAATTAGCATATTGGGATCCTAAAAATGTAAATAATTAATTTGGAATCTATAGCCATGCAGCTTGGTTACCCGCGCTGAAAAAAATGTTTAAAAGTTTATGTTTTGCTGAGGTTTTGAATTTTCTTAAGTTTTAATTTTTTTACATATCTGAAGGTCAAAAAATTGTTTCCAATTTTTTGCGGATTTTAATGAATTATTTTCTAGGAGATAATTCCTATTTAATTCGCCCTTTTTTTCGGACAAAAATCCTTAACACCTTTGTAAATTCGTGAAGAATTTTTAAAATTTTGATTATGGTATTTAATGAAAATATCTTTGTAACTTGTGGTTTAAAACAGCTAAGTTTTTAAATTCTGATTTTGGTATCAATTGAAATTATATTTATAAATTATATTGTTAAATATTTTTTTCTGCGCATGTGTGGGTCTTTTTAGCATAGAAATACAAAAGAAAAAATTCTAAGAAATACCAAATTTTGAAAATTTACTATAATTTCAATTTCGATACCTCGGTCTTGCCGATTTTTTTTAGTGTATTTTGGTGCTAAAAATCCCACACATGCGCATAAAAAATTGTAACCAACAAATTATAAACATAATTTTATTAAATATCAAACATACAAAATTTAAGAATTCATTGTATTTACCATTTTTAATCCTGGGTAATGGCGATTTTTTTCCTAGTGTATTTTGCTCACTGGCAAGTTTTCAAGTACTCGAAAAAACTCTGGTACTATTTACACAGGTGTTCAGAATTTTTTCCGAAAATAGGGGTCAATTAAATACGAATAATTAAATAGTTAAATCATTATATAAATAATATATGAATTGATAAAATATAAAAAATATAATAATATAAACAATTAAATAGGAATAAAAGTAGCCCCGGTGTAAGTCGTTCCTATAGAGTTTCGCTTGGCACAATTCGTTGATAATGGGGTCCAAGGGGCCGAGAGAGAGGCCAATAACATCTATATTTTCATGAAATATGTCCACGTGGACAGAGTATGGGGGGGGGGGGTCGTCGTCAAGATTCCACGGCTGTCCACGAGGGGGGTCCCAAAGTGGTGAAAAATTGTCCACGTGGTATATGAATGGCCCCTTTTCACAAAAATTTCGAAAATAACGCGAGATAGAAAAAAGTGTAAAGAGATATTTTTTCAGAACTTTTTTGGAGAAACAATTTTGTTGGTTTGACTTTTTTCGCATTTTGTTTCGTTTTGGCAAAAAAACGTGAACTTTCGTTTTTCAGACCAAAAAAAATTCTCTTTTCTCTCCAAGGCGTGAGCACAAGGCATATGCTTAGAATTTAAAAGAATACATTTGAAGGTTCATTTTTTTAAATCTTGTATTCGAATTATTAGCAATTGATAAATTGTTAAAATTGGAATGTTTAACTTCGAAATCATCATTTTTAAATAACAGAAAAAACAAAATGTAATCTTTACAGCGATTTCAGAGTAATCTTCACCTGCAACAAAAATTACCTTCGCATGTTGAGATTTACCACCACATTGGAAATGGTTACCATGTCAAGTCGATTGTCTTGTCTTGTTTCGATGCGAAAAAATTGAACTTTATCTACTTGAAAATTACCCATAACAAAAATTGACTTCTGTTTTTTCTGTGATGTTTTAATTTATAATCATTCATATGGCCAACGGCCATACCACGCTGAAAAACCCAGTTCTCGTCAGGTCACTGAAGTTAAGCAGCGTTGGACGCGGTTAGTACTTGGATGGGTGACCATTCAAGAATACTGACATGAGTGCTGTTGGCACATCGTGGGTGTGGTGAGCCCACACTTTTAGTTATTCATAACTACAAGAAAAACCTAGAAACACTACCCGAATCGGGTAGTGTCACGCCTACCCTGAAAGGGAAATGGTTTAATGGTAAATTATTCTTTGTACTCAAATGTGGCCAAAAATCTTGTTTTATGTCTCGAATGATAAAAAAAATCATCAAAAAATACCCTTACTAAAAGAACCAAATTTTTTTTTTAATGCTGGAATGGTTCCGAACTGTCCCGAATGGTCTTACCCGGCCTATAATTCGGGGAATAAAAAAGAAGCTTTTTGGCGTTTTTTAATGTGCAAACATCGAAAATCAAACAAATAATTTTGAACATTTTAGGTGTGTATGTACGATTTTTCAGTTATTTCAATTTTAAAATATCGAAAATCAAACTTGTCATTTCTAACATTTTAGATGCACATGTAGTAAGGGTGGTTTTTTAGCTTTTTCCCGAACAGTGACACCCAGGCTATAATTCAGGGGATAAAAAAGAAGATATTTTATTCTATTCCATTGGTAATTTTCGACAACTAAACCTGTCTTTTGCACGTCTGGATAATAGATGATGTGCAAGGGTAGCTTACCACTTACAAATTTTGATTCGCTAAAAATTAAATTGGCCCCCAATTCTTATGGAATTAGATACATATTAGGGGCCATAATTTTTTCTTTATTTTTTTTAACATAAAGTAATCCTTTCATCTTATCCCAAAAAATGTATATTCTTACCTTGGATATGAGTATATTGCAGAAAAAATGACGGTGTAGCCACCAAAATTTCAGTTAAAAAATGGTTACAAAAATATAATAATTTGTTAAGCCCCTTCTCGTAGAAGGAATTAATTGTTAATTTTTTTTAGTTGCCTTAATACCCTATACAACATATATTTAAGCCTTCAAAACCGGTTAAGCCAATTTTGAGAAATTCCATTTTTTTATTTTAAAAAATTTGTTTATAACTTTTGTACAATTTTTTTCGAAGTTTCTAACTCGGGGTGAATTAGTCCTATAATGGTAGGAACTTACCCCTAAAATATTCCAAGTAGGAAAAGTAGTAATCCAAAAAATTACTAATTTCGAAACATCAGTTAAGCAATATTTAAATAAAAACATAGATATCTTTCGATAAATTGAGGTAGAAATTTATGCTTCAATGAATAGAAATATTAATGGTATTCATAGGCAACCCTGCAGATTTTCAATGAATCTTGAGCTTAGCGTCTCTATTTGTAAAAAATCTTTTATGATCAAAATGAAATCTACTTTCTTACGAACCATTTTATGTACCGAAATTCGAACACAAAAAAGCTCACCAATCAAAATTAGATTTCCAAGTGCCTTCTTTCCGGCTCATTAGATACAAATATATAACAACAACATAAAAGAGGGAAAGTTTCAAAATCAAAGTAATTTATAATTTGAAACTGGAACATAAGAAACTTTAAAGAATTTCAAAACAAACTTATTCAAAATTGCATAATTTCATATGATGCCAAGTGACATTGTATGAGTTTTTCTACTAAAAATTAGAAGAATGCTAAATTATCAAGTACATTAACTGTTCCTAATCCAGTGGTTACCCTGTATATGTTCATTGTAACCAATCTATTCTAATTCATAGACTATCAATCATTTACCATCTTTCAAGAAATTTCTTAAATTTCTACATGTTTGCCATGTAGTTATTCTGGTCCATCACTTGTGTGCATTCCCATACAAAGTTCCTGACCTCCAGTCCAGTTCTTCACGTATTTTTTGATGGTTTAGCTTAGATCTTTAGCTTTGGCAAGGTTGGTTCTCATCACACGACACTTTTTGAAATAAGCCCGGAACGTGGGTCAACTTCTCGTGACTCCCTTAACTCGTTAGGCTTGTTTTCGTGAGGCACCATCATGTAAGAGAAAAACTGGAGGGTAATACAAAACTGAAATAAGGGTCAAATCCACGTGGTCTACACATGAAGGAAGTCCTGCTTCGTCGTCTCACGCTCTTTTGGTCCTGCTTAGCCGTAACCTTGTTTCTAGGAAAGGTTTTTTAACAAAGAGCCCGATTTTGTTCTCAGCGTTACCTGGCTACAGCGAAAACGATAAGGATGCTGCGCACACTTTGTCTCAGATCTATCTTTCACTAGTATAAGTCATTGGTAGGTGTATACTGTATCTAGTTGGTAGCAGATGTAGGATTGTAGGATGTAGGATTTGCGACGGACTAAGACAAGACGTTCTGTCGATCCTATCGATGTCTCAGGCAACTCAATGAAAACTTCCGAAAATGTTTTAGGGAATCTAGAGCTGCTTGGTATTTTACTAACTAGACCTCTAAAGTCTAAATTACTACATTTTTGGGTAGCATTCCTTTGATCTGAGGGAACTTGAGAAAATTTTCAGTTGTTACTTTCAGTATTTATGGATCTAGTGTTATTTCAGTTTTCCCTGTAGGTACTTAAGGTGAAGTTATAGAGGCAGGTGTTTTTTATTCTGAACAAACATGAAAATGAAAATTCTTTATTAGACCTGAAAATTTTAAGTATACATAACAGTATGCAGAAGCATAGAGAAGGTAAACTCTTGAAACATCATTTCAAAAGAAGTGAGAAACATGATCAATAATAAACTGATAACTTTTCATAAGAGCCTCTTAGCTAGCAGCTGCTTTCAGCTAAGATTCTCAGAAGAAAAGAATTTCTCAATTTTTGCTGGGATTAGCCAATATTCATTCTAAATTCAAAACGAAGTTCGACAGCACCTGGTAGATGAGAGACTGTGTATGTTGTAAGCGAGATTTTCTAGGTAAGAAAAGGTATCGTAAATGACATAATTAGTGGGGAAGAATAGCTGAATTGGATAGTAGTATTATACGAGATACGAGATTATGTAAGGTGGTCTAACGTCTAACAAAGAGATTTTGGTTCATCGTTCGTCCAATATAATCTCAACTGACGAGAGCACATGTGTTTTCCCCATGTGTGCCCACACGCGATGCCCGCATAATGATATTCAGCTTCGTCGCAAACCACACAAGCGTAACTTCTCTTCAGAATAACCCTATAACATCATGCAAAATTATATAGAGTAGAGACGATGTTATTTCACACCACAGATGACGTGAACGACCTAATCTCGCATTATTTTCCACCCAAGTGTGATTAAACTATCCGAAAAAATATTCATTCATAAGCGAAAGAGTTATTATGATTTTCTAAAGAAATATAAAATCATCATTTTATTCTGATAGAGTGCCAATTCAAAATCAGGGCGTCATATTTGTGAAGATAACTTTATTGAAGGATAAGTAATATCTTAATAGTAAAAAATTTATAGGGATTTACTTAATATGTTTAATTTAGAAAGCTTTGAAAAATTATATTACAATATATTCTGAAATATATTATTACCATCGAATAATTAAATAAATAATTATTACTAACAACATAATTAATCATTTCTTGAATTTTTTCCTTGATTAATATTTAGAACAAATTTTTATACTATCTTCGCATATAGTTAAAACTCAGTGTATATTTAAAATATTAATATTTTGAGTGCAAATAGGCAAATATATTCTTTTAAGTAAAATTAATATGGGTACTATATTAAATTTTACTAAAATCTCTTCAAATTCGTAACATTTCAAGCACACATATTACATTTTCAACAACTTAGTTAATTTTTCAATCAAAAAATAATCATTTTCAACAAAACAGTTGCCTTTTTAACAAAAAATGGTGAAATTACATGAATTTTCTACAAAAAAAAAGATAAATTTTCAACGAAAAATTGATTAGTTGAATTTTCAGTTAAAAAAATGCATTTTCAACCAAAAACAAAAGAATTTTCAACAAAATAGTTACATTTTCAAACAAAGAGATGAATTTTCAATTAAAGTGGTTTCAACCAAAAAGATGAATTTTCAACTGAAATTATGAATATTCAACTAAAATAGTTGAATTTTCAACCAAAACGATGAATTTCCAATCAAAAAGATGAATTTTCAACCAAATACATGAATTTTTAACCAAAAAGATTAATTGTCTACCAAAAAAGACAAATTTTCAACAAAATACATGAACTTTAAACTAAAAAAATACCAATTTACAACCAAAAATTTATTGGTTAAATTTTCAGTTAACAAAATTTATTTTCCAGCAAAAAAAAATTTCAACAAAATATTTCAATTTTCCACTGGAATAGTTACAATTTCGAATTAAACAATTGATTTTCACCCAAGAAAAACGAATTTTCAATTAAAGTGATGAATCTTCAACCACAAAAAAAAATTTGTTAACAAAAGAGTTTAGCTAGATGAATGCTCAACGAAAAATGTAATAGTTGATATTTTAACCCAAAAGATTAAAATTTTTAATAAAAAACAGTTGAATTTAATAAAAAAATACGAATTTTCGACAAGAGTTGAATTCTCAAATAAGAAAGATTTTTCAGTCAAGAGAGCACAAAAATTTCAACCGAACTATTGGCATTTCAAGCAAAAAACCGAATTTCCAACGAAGAGGATTAATTTTTTATCAACAACGACGAATTTTCAACAAAATAAATGAATTTTAACCAAATACTTGAATTTTCAACTAACAAAGAAAAATTTGGGATCAAAAATATTTAAATTTTCAGTTTAAAAATTACCTTTCAACCAAAAAAAACGAATTTTCAACAAAATAGTTAAATCCAGTAATATAAAGTTACTTTTACAAATGAAAAAATATTGTCATTTAATGTTATATCATAATTAAGAAAAAAATTTCTAACATGTCCAAGTATTTCCAAGTATATATACTTAAAGTTTTCCGACAATTACATGTTTTACAGGTTTTCCAGGTGTGTAGACACCCTAAAAATATTATGAAGTCAAAAGCATCCGTGTTCAAAATCGTTTTCGGATCAAAGGATTCAATTTCTCATTTGAAAGCTTAAAGAAAAAAGATTCAAATGACCTTAAACGTTTTAATAATATTTGGAAATGAAGCTTTGAAAGTTGCAAAAGAATTGGTCAATTTATTACTGACCAATTTAAGTATAAAAAACAAGCAAAAATTCAAAGAAGGAATCAATACAAGTTCTAAAAAAACGTGGGAAAGTAAGAAGCATTCAAATAGGTAATTAGAATTAGAAAATTTATAAATTTCGAAATTCAGAGATTTTTAAATTCAAATCGATATAAATGAATTCAAAATGTTCCAAATGATGCTATAATTGAAAAACCTACTTCCTTTTAAATTTGAATAGATTATAATTTAGGTGTATCAAATTTAAAAATGACCAATTTCAAATTCAAGAAATTCATCATTACAAATAATTTTAATTTTAAGGCCTCTAAGAAGAATTCATTTGAACCTTAAATACTTTTTAAATTTCAGAATTTCTGGTGATGCATGGTGGAATGATGAAATTCTGGCAGACCAAAAAGAGGAAAGTTAAACGACTAGTTAAGGAAAGTGAAGATATAATAGAACAGAAGAAGAGAAGAAAATACAAAACGACTTTGAAGGAAGCAAGAAACTGTTACATAAATCTGCAAAGGGAAGTAAAAGTACAGCGTTTGTCCGCATGAGAAATAGTAAAGGTGAAATGCTATATGATACAGACGGGATACTAGACGCTTTGAGGCACCACAACTGCCATTAGAAAACTCAATTGAGAGAATCTCTGTCACTGATGTTAGGGATACAATTAAGAACTTAAAAAATGGAAGGTGACAGTATTAATGCTGAAATGCTCAAATACGGTGGCGAGTACATACCTCACAGGTTGTGCGAATTCATTTATGTATCGAGATTGGAGAAGTCCCAGACGATTGTAGGAAAGCGATTATCGTACCAATATACAAAAGAAAGGGAGATAAAAGCAACAGCAATAATTACAGAGGTATCAGCTTACTAAGTACCGTAAGTAAAATATACTCAAAAATACTCATTCGTAGGGTAATGAAAATAACAGAAGAAAAGATGTGGTAAGTCCAAAGTGGATTCATGCCAGGAAGATCATGTACGGATCAAATATTTAGCGCTAGACAGCTCACAGAAAAAAAGTTTGAGATTAAGGAAAAAAGTCTTCTATGCATTTGTTGACCTAGAAAAAGCGTTTGACAAGGTGGATAGAAGTAAACTTTGGGAAGTCCTCAAAGAGTACGGAGTCATGGATGGCTCCTACAAGAAATAAAAACAATATATACACATAGTAAAGCGAGTGTAAGGGTTAATGGGAAACTGAGTGACTAGTTCGATATTATGCAAGGCGTTAAACAAAAATGCGTTATGTCCTCATGGCTATTTAAGATATTCATGGACAAGTGTCTAAGAATGGCCCTCTTCGACGAAGAAGGTGTAGATCTCGAGGCAGTGAGGATGCGCGCTTTCGCAGATGATAAGGTTGTTATGGCAGAGTCAATCGAGGACTTTCAAAGAATGTTGAGCAAACTGAATACAAGCATGAAGAACATAGGCCTCAAAATTAACGTAAATAAAACAAAAATTATGGTGTTTGAAGGAAAAGGTGAGAAAATAATGTACACCATTCTCCTACATGATGTGAGAATAGAACAAGTTGATAAATACGTACATTATCTTGGTAGCCTATTTACCAGTGGCGAAAAGATAGATGGGAAGTTAGATAGGCGCATAAACGAGGGTAAGAAGGTTATCGGTAGAACAGGGAACATTATTATAAGTAAAAATATATTGAATAAAGCTAAAAGGGCAATACATAGTTCTATATTTATACCGAGTGTACTGTACGGTAGCGAGACGTGGACCTATCAAGAAAAGGATAAGAGTAAAATCAACGCGATTAACATGAGATTCCTGCGCAAGATGTGCGGGAAAACACTGATGGACAAAGTAAGTAATGAGATAATCCTCAAAGAATGTGGTGTGGAGGAGATACTAGTTGACAGATGTGAAAGAAATTTGCTAAGATGGTTTGGGCATGTTGAGAGAATGAAAGATAGACGACTAACGAAACAAGTGTATCAAGGTAAAGTAAATGGCAGTGTGTCCAGAGACAGAGCGCGGAAAGAGTGGTTAGAATGTGTAAATGGGACCCTAATTCGAAGAGACATAAGAAGCCATAGAGACACAAGAGCTTGCATGAGAAAATGCATGTTTATAAGAAGAGTGTCAGTGGAGTGAAAGACGCCTGAAACAAAGACCTTGGATACTAATAGGCCCAAGTGGGAAGCTTTGCATAATGACTTTGTGAGGCTCTTCACTTGGGGTGATCGCTAGAGAGATTGATCAGCAAACTGGGTTGGAGCAGTGTTGCGGAACGAATATGTTATTTAAATGAATAACACGAGAATTCTAGATCAATCTAAAAATCTACACCCCCTTCCCCACAATACTTCCTTCCCTACCGAGTGAGTCACGCCTAACCCGAAAGGGAAACGGCTTAATGGTATATATATATATATATATATATATATATATATATATATATATAATTGATAATGTTTGAAATTAATCAATTCAAAGATGACACAATGAAAATTTAATACTTTTTAATACAAAACATTGAAAATTGAAAAAATGCAGAAGCCTCAAAATAGCGGTTTGAACGGTGAAATCTGGATTTAAGTACGGTTTCGGGCATGGCTTGCAATGGCTTTCAACATAAATCCAGGGGATTCAAACGTAAACATTCAGGGTCGTGTGAACCATTTTTGTTAGATTGAGACGCATGCTAACAGCAAACGCAACTAACGCGCTGAGAATACTGCCCGCTTTGTCGCTGCGCTACTGTTGGTCACGCATGGCTAAGCACCGCCTCTCTTTCGGTCCCGCGGTCCCCACATCGTCAAAATGCCGAGGACTGAAATGCTAGGAACGACTTAACCCCAGGCTACTTAAATCCAGAGTTCAGTGTATTGGCTTTTCTTACTCGATAAATATTTTTAAAGTTATTTCTTACCATCGGGGACATTTTATTATTTGCTGCTTTTGAAATCAAAACTAAACATTATTTTATAAACTTTAAGGTTTTTTTATTAGAAATTATACAAAATTCCCGGTCCACGTGAAAATTTCCCAGTTTTTTCCCGGTCTTACAAAATTCCCGGTCCAGTGGCCACCCTGAATATCTGCATAAAAAAATTGAAACTCTGTGGGGAGTCTAGGGGTTGCGGGAAATTTTAGTTGGGATAGGTTAGCATAACCATCCTTTCATACTAAATTCGTCAGCACAAGGATCGATCCAGGAGGGTGGGAAAGAAGACATATGAGAAGGTATGCCAACTACACTAAATTCTATTGCATACGCCCGAAAAACGCGATACACGTTTCAAATATAGAGCACCCCCTGCGTTTATATAGCGCATCCGACACCCACCTCGTCGCGCATATGTGCTAGATATCACATGTGTTCCAATATCCCCATAACCAGTCACATCGTTCCCCCTTCGAAAAACGTCGTTACCTCCACACAAAATGACGAAATTTCATACGTAAACGAGAAACACATTTACGAGGGCAAAAAACAAAAAACAGTTTCTCTTTCATATTTGGACCAAATTTCAGAAAAACTCCCCCCTCCCCTCCACCCCCACCGGTTAGGTTACGAATGGAATTTAGCTTTCTAATTAATTTCTTACTACTCAATTTTTTATTTAATACAATCTTACACTTATGCAGGGCTGCCACAGACTATAGTACTTGAAAAAGTGGAAAAAGTGACTAATTTGAACTAAAAAAGTGACTATAAGTGACTACTTTCCTGACAAAAAGAGGCCTGTAATGTCAATAAAAACATTTATCTACTAAAACATTTCGATTCCATTACACATTTAATTCATCGGCTTTCATTTAAAAGATTAGAAGAAATTCCATTACTGAATTCGGGGTGAAAACCAAGGTCAAAATTTTCTAGAATAAATTGTACAAGTAATGTTCAGATAAACCGAAATTCACTTTATTACTACCTCATTAAACTTTGACTCTTGACTGTCGTATTTATATTTTGATACTTTACAATAGGCACTAGAAAACTACAAAATTATAAATTAAAATAATTAAAATTTTAATATTGCAGACTTCATAGCCTAAAATGCATTCAAATAGGGCAAATAGGGTGATTTTTTTAAAGAAAATAGAGGAATAAATTATTTTAAATAAAACTAATGTCGGTACCATATTAAATTCAAAATGAAACGCTTTAAATTCCTAACGTTTCAAGTAAAAATATTGTAATTTGAGCCATGCAAATAGATGAACCAAAAAGAAAAGATTCAACCAAAAGAGTTAGTTTTTAACAAAGTAATTCAACTTGCAACAAAGTAGTTGACTTTTCAACCAAAAAATAAGAAATTTCTAGTTTCTACCACAAGAAATGGAATTTTAACTAAAAATTTTCATTTTCAACCAAGGAGATCAATTTTCTACAAAAAATAAGAATTATCAACAAAATACATAAATTTTTAATCAAGCAGTTGAATTTTCGACCAAGAATATGAATTATAAACCAAAAAGATTAATTTTCTACCGAAAAAGATGAATTTTCAACAAAATAAATGAATTTTTAATCAAATAGTTCAACTTTTTACTTACAAAAGATAAATCTTCAATCGAAATGGAATAGTTAAAATTTCAGATAAAAAAAATTAATTTCCAACAAAAAAAAAGATAATTTTTAGAAAATAGTTGAATCCTCAACCAAAACAGATTATTAATTGTCAACCAGTTTCATTTTTTATCAGAAAATATGAAATTTTCACCAAAAAAGAAAATAATTTAAAACAAAAAAAATTAATTTTTCAACCAAGAAAGCTAAGTTTTCAACTAAAGATTTGCATTTTCAACCCAAAAAGGTGAATATTCTATTAAAAGAGATGATTCTTTAACAAAAAGTTTGAGTTTTCAAACTAAAAGTCGAATGTTATAGACGAAATTTGACTTTCAATCCCGAGAAGATAAATTTTTAACAAAAATGTTAATTTTCAACCAAACAGCTGAATTTTCAACGAAATTTTCTTTTTAACCAATCAGTAGCATTTAGACGAATTTTCAAAAAAAAAAAAAAAGAATTTTTAAACGAATAGTTGAATATCCAATTGAATGGTCGAAATTTCGAAGAAAAAAGATTAAACTGCAACCAAAAACAGTTGCATTATCAACCAACCAGTTGAATTTTCAAAATAAAAAGACGAATTTTTCAGAAGACAGTTGAATTTTTAAATATATAATTAAATTTTGAACCAAATATTAAAGTTTTAACACAAAAAAATTAATTCTGAGTCATAAATATGATAGTAGACTTTTCAACAAAACAGAATTAAAACCCAAAATAGCTGGATTTTCTTATTGGATTCTATTACTTCAGTTCGCATTTAAGTAAAAAAAAGGAAAGTTTCTATAAAAAAAAGAGGAATTCTTTTAAAACGGGGAAAAGAGGAGAATATACCATAGTCTTTATTAACATTTTATTGTAGCACTTTATTTTATTTTTATTTTTGCTTCCTCACAGAGGAAGCTTTGCAATGGTAACATTTTAGAAAAAAATTTAATTCATTCAATTAAACGTTCCTCAATTTAAAAATGTCTAATACAATGTTCGAAGAAATTTTCTGGATGTGTGTGTGTCACACTTTTTTGTGAACACGATAACTTGAAAACAGTTGCAGATCAATTTATGAAATTCGGAGGGCTTATATTCACCACTAATATCTTGAAACTGAAAGAAGAACTTCTAAAAATATTTATTGCATTTTTTTAGCACTTTAAAATATTTTAAAAATCGGTTTTTTATAGTAAAACTTTTTTCATTAACATAATTCCAAGTTGATGCAAGAACATAAAAGATTCCTTGGTTCGGAACGAATCAATTGACCTATCATATTAATATATTTTATTAAAGAGTAAGGAAGTTATGGATGGCCATTTATATTATATTAAAAATCGATTTTTACACGAAAAATTTTCTCATTCTCATAATTTAAAGTTGATACGAGAATAGAAAAGCTGTGCTGATTCGAGGCAAACCGATTGATTTATAATATTAATGCACTTTATTGAAGTGTAAGAAAGTTATGCTCATTTATAATATTTGAAACATCTATTTTAAACAGAAAAACTTTTTTCATCAACATAATTCAAAGTTGATGCATGAATAGAAAAGACTTTTTGATCATAAATTTAAAAAAAAAATAATTCTGGCAATTTTGGTAAAAAAATCATAAAGCTGGGAACGGGATAGGGTTGCGACAGTACCTCGGACAGAACTTTCCCCTTCCCCTTTCAATCTCGAAAAATTACCATTTCAAATACAAAATTTGATTTGTATGATTTGTCGTTGTATTTTAAAAGTTTGTTGTATTATTTTGTAATTTTGTATTTTGTGTAAATTTATATTTTTAAATTTATCAAAATGAAAAATTAAGTTTGTCTATTATTTAAAAAATCACTAATGCTTCCTCTATGAGGAAGCAAATATATTTGCTAACGGGAAGCAAAATGCTCGTGAAATGAGCATCATATAAATATAAATACACACAAAGTGGTACAACTCGAGATTACAATACGGTGAGATAAGCTTCGACATTTTTGGATCTAAAGTTTAACAAATATGATAGAAAATTTAATAATATGGTGGAAAATTCTACAATATGGTAGAAAATTGAACTATTTGGTCAAAAGTTACACTATTTTATTAAAAATACAATTTTTTAGTTGAAAACTATTTTGTTGAAAATGCGTTTTTTTGTTGTTAAAAATCAGTTTTTTAACTAAAAATTTAACTTATTGGTTGAAAATTAACTCTTTTTGATGAAACTTCATATTGTCAACAATTCGGTAGAAAATTCATCTGTTTTGAAAAAGTTCGACTTTTTTTATTGAAAATTAATTTTCTTTAATAAAAATGTAATTATTCTATTTTTTGTTAAAAAATTATATTTTTAGTTTAAAGACTAAAATATTTGGTTGAAAATTTATGTAATTTGTTGAAAATTCGTCTTTTTTGGTACAAAATTAATCTTCTTGGATGAAAATTCAACTATTTATTGGTTAGAAATTCATGTATTTTGTTAACAAATGGTCTTTTTTGTTAAAAAAAATTATATTCTTGGTTGATAATTCAACTAATTGGTTAAAAATTTATATATTTTGTTGAGAATTCGTATTTTTTAGTAGAAAGTTATTCTTCATGGCTGAAATTTGATCTTTTTGGTTGAAAATTCTATTCATTGCTAGAAAGTTCAACTGTTTTGTAGAAAGTTATTCTTTTTAGCTTGAAAATTCAACATTTTACATGCAATTTTTTGTCTTTATTAACTGAAAAATATTTTTTGGTTGAGGATTCGACTATTTTGTTAAAAATTCATCTTTTTTGGTTAAGAATTCAACTACTTCGTTGAATGTCGAACTACTTTGTTAATTCATAAGAAACAGTACGATTTTACGAAAAAAAAACTTTACGTAATTTATACACGGTCCCTAATGTTGAGCAACTTTTTATAATCCTAAAAAATGGAATGATGAAACACGAACATTTTCGACTCAAGAACCTATTTCTAAAAAGTCAGCTTTGGATTTATCTATTTCATTTTTTTGTCGACTTTCCAGTAGTTAAATAAATTTTCACAACAATAGGAAAACGTAACAATGATTTTTTATAGCCACCGACGCGTGGTACATGTGCACACTGCACGGGAAGCCCATAGTGCACAGTAGGATGAAAGATATGAGAAGCACATAAATTTTCTTTCCGAGCTTCCCACTTACAATAAAATTACTGTCATATGCTGGCTTCCTAGGGAGCAAGAAAACCTTTTCATTTTTATTCTACTTTTATAAAGAATGTAAGGTTTGTACAGGAGTTCCGTTCCAAAGTGGTTCGACCTTCAAAGGCTTTATAACCAATTTTTCCTGAATAGGAAAAAACCCAGTCGCGTTTTACGAGCGTGGTTTCGTGAGAACTGAAAAAAAATGTTTTGAAGAGACACCTTGCATCTTGCCATCTTGCCATCTTACCGTTTGAAACTTGCGGAGAATCAAGGAACTTTAGTGCATCTTAGACTCAAAGGATCTGAAAACTGACGTTTACTGAAGTTACCGGTGAGATGCAGAAGGATACATCCTGTGTAGGTGTCGTCAGCTTTTCTTCTTCACAGATACCGACCGAGTCGTAAAAACTTTTGGTGATCATATTGTGTGTGATTGTGTGATTGTGTGTCCGTCGAACTTTACGATTCGTCAATATTTAAAAGAAACTTCGAAAAAAATCTGTTCGATATTAGAGAAAATGTTCAACAATGAGAATGTACAAAAGAAAAGAGACTGGTCAAATCTCCACGTATAAAAAGTATGTTAAACAGGGTTGATACAATGTCATTGAAGGTCGCAACGTTTATAAACGAAAAAATAAAATTTTTTTAAATTATTCAAATCAATTTTTACATTTTCATCCTAATGAGAAGGTATTAGTTTTATGTAAAATTTGATTTCGTCGGTTTTCATCAAATCTCCACGTTTTGAGACCCCCGGAGTTAGAAAAAAAAACAATTTTTTACGAAGATGCATACAAATACTGGGATCTACAAGAGATGTTTTTGATAAAGTTTCACTCAAGCATTCCAAGTGCAAAGAATAAGTAAACGAGCGCGAAGCGTGATATCTGAGGCGAAATCCGACAGGCGCGCGCACCAAGGGCGCTCAAACTTGCGAGCCGCAAAAATGTTATTAAAAATAAAAAAATTCCATTTGTACGTATGTATGTCTGTCTGTATCCTGTAGGCACGATAACTTTCAAAAGACTGATCAGATTGGATTGAGCTTTGACACATGTTTTTAAGGTATACAAAGAAAGGACGAGGTCGGTAACCAGCCATTTTTGACCAACAGTTCTGGTTTTATCCATCAAAAATGTTTTTGAAAAAATCAAAAATTCCATTTTCGACCAAAACTATAAGAGATATGAAAAAATGTTGAGCAAAATTGTTCACATAAAAAAGATGAACAAATTTTGTTGAAACGATTTTTACATTCTCATAATTTATGTTAAGAAAGTATTAGAATTGTCAGAAATTTCACACCTCAGTTTTTCACCGGATCTCCACATTTTGAGACCCCCTGAAGCCGAAAATCAAGTTTTGGCGATGGCGTCTGTCTGTCTGTCCGTCCGGCATTCTTTGACCAACGGTTATGCTTTTATCCATCGAAAATGCTATTAAAAAATCGAATATTCCATTTTTACGCCAAACGACGCTAGACAAGTGAAAAAAGGATAGAAGTAGAATGGAAGCCCTTTAAAATATCTACAATTTTTGTGTTAACAATTTTTCGATAGGACTCTTTTTTTAGGTTTTATGCATCGAATAGGAATAAGTCGAAAATTCTAATTTTAAGCCAAACGACGACAGATAAGTAAAAAAGTTTAAGAGAAGAATTGTAGCTTTTAAAAAGACCTATAGTTGTTCCCTCAACCATTTTTTTATAAGACGTGATATTTTGATTCTATTTATCTAAAATACTATGCAAAAAATCGACAATTCTAATTTCGAACCAAACGACGCGAAATACGAGGAAAAGTTTCTGGAGGAATTTCAGCGTTTAAAAATTCCTACAACATTTCTTTGAACCATTTTTTGACAGAACTCCTCGTTTTCAATTTATTTTTTGAAATTGATATGCAAAAAAAAACTTCGTAAATAATCTAAAAGAAGACTTGTAGGAGTTTTTATTTTATCAATCAAAAATAATATGAAAACCACGCACGGCGCAGATTTTTTTTTATAAGACGCATATTTTGTGTTTAATCGAGAAAAATATTATTAAAAATAAAAAATTCCATTTTCGGTCAAACTATGCAAGATACGAATAAAAATGAAAAGACAAATATTGTTTACCCGAAAAAAGGTCTATAAATTTATTGTTAATCATTTTTTTATACGTCGCGTAGTTTTTGTTTGAATCGTTATACTAACATTAAAAAGCTAAAAAAAAATTTGGAAAAACGACACGAGATACGAACAAAATTGAACAGACGAAAGTTGTTCACCAAGAAAAGATCGACAAATTTGTTATAAATCATTGTTTGATAGGGCGCGTAGTTTTTATTTTAATCGTAAAAAAAGCATTTGAAAAAATTAAAATGTTTGGATAAACAAAAGTTACGAAAAAAATTGAATAAGCAAAAGTTGTTCCCCCAAAAAAGATCGACAAATTTCTTATAAATTTTTTTTTGATATGACGCGCAGTTTTTATTTAATGTGACTTTATTGTCAAATATCAACAAAAAGCTTGATTTTATACAACAGGTGCAAATGACCATTTTTCGATATTTTGATTGCATTATTTAAATTCAAATAATTGTACTTGAAAACAAAAAATTACCCCCCTAAGGTTAATTTTTTCTTCTTCAATCCAAAATTGTACCTCATCTTTTCTTTTTTGATCCATTAATTTCAAACTTACTTACACGGAAAAAATTTATCCGTGAAGAAGTCACGAACTTGTAGCTAGGTCTCGGATACGAGATAAAAAAATGAAACATTAAATCCTTATTTCTATGAGAAACATATGCATAAATTTCGAAGTTTCTTACGAACAGTTCGAATTTCTTACGAACAGTTCCTGAAAATTTCAGACTGAAATAAAAAGAGGAAAAATTTTATTTGTGCGATTTAATTTTATATTAATTTATAAATTCGCAACTCAGAAGATTCGAACCTCAAACACTGCTGACTCACCAGTTTCTAAACATAAACCAGGAGTGCGTAAACACGCGCAGCCATCGAGGCCAAACAAAATAGGTATTATAAAACTTCTAGCCACTCATTCGACGAGCTCGAGGCACACATACGAGCGCACACACGCACCGCGCGTGTGTGCGTGGCCCACGTACAGGGCGACTTAGTTTGGAGTTCCCAGATTTGTCGGGCAAGCTCGTGAGTGCTCTGAGAATCTTTTCCCAATCACTCGTAATATTTTTGTAATTATTCACGTAAAAAAAAGTGATGAACCGTTTTAGAATTTTCACATCGAGTTCCTCAATCTTTCTCAAAGTTCGCAGGTTATTTACGAAAATACATAAATATCCGATGAATTTTTCTCATATCCGAGACCTAGCTACTAGTTCGTGACTTTTTTACGGATAAATTTTTTCCGTGTATTAAACTGTTTAATTAATGAGTTCTGTGAAAGTAACTTACCAAAACATAAAGTTTGTAAACGCTTGTTATTTTGACATTTTCGAAGCTTAAAAATGCTGACTTTTTAATTCATTTATTTAAATTTTAATCAGTAATTTGACGATTAATATCATTTTTTTAGCAAGAAAATTAAATTAAACAAATATTTCAAAATCCAAATTTAGCCGTATTGAATAACGAAAGTCAACTTTGACACTTAGTCTTAACATAAGAATAGCTATTTCTGAGCGATTCTTAAGGCTTAAGGGCATGTGACACAGTCAAATACCTACATTACCGAGCTCACTTTTTCAATTTTCCGAATTTTTTTTTGAATCTAAGAACTTTTTTTGTAAATAAAATATCAGGCTGAAACTTTGGAAAATGTATGAGAAGACAATAAACTACGTTTACGTACTTTATTCGAGGAGGAACTTTGCAAAAAATTATTTTCGAAGAAATTAAAACTGGGTGCATTTTTTGAACCTAAATACTCTTTTTATAAGCAAAATATCGGCTTCAAACTTTGAGAAATGCAAGAGCCGACAGTAAAGTACGTTTATGTACATCATTTGAGTATAAAAGATGCAAAAAGAAAAATTCCAACTAAATGTCAACTCCGGTATTCGCGATGGGTACGAAAATGCGAAGTCTGGCGGCCACTAATCGAGGCTCTATCAGCTGGCTGGTCTACATCTGAAATATGGGGTCCACGCTGTCAAAGATTGATGATGCGGTGTTCTTACAATAATATTTTTTAAAAGTTGTGCCCAGCATAGAAGTTGAGTGAAATATGTTGTTTCAATGTTGAATTATGTAAGTATTGAAATCGTTACGGGCTTCGTTTAGTGGCCGCCAGACTTCGCATTTTCGTGTTCACAGCGAATACCGACCGAACTGGCAACCGTTGTTAACATTTAGTTGGAATTTTTCTTTTTGCATCTTTTATACTCAAATGTTGTACATAAACGTACTTTACTGTCGGCTCTTGCATTTCTGAAAGTTTGAAGCCGATATTTTACTTATAAAAAAAGTATTTAGGTTCAAAAAATGCACCCAGTTTTAATTTCTTCGAAAATAATTTTTTGCGAAATTCCTCCTCGAATAAAGTACGTAAACGTAGTGCATTGTCTTCTCATACATTTTCCAAAGTTTCAGCCCGATATTTTATTTAGAAAAAAAGTTCTTAGATTCAAAAAAAAATTCGGAAAATTGAAAAAGTGAGGTCGGTAATGTAGGTATTTGACTGTGTCACATACCCTTAAAGCACAATTTGCAATATCAGGGTTGCTATAAAATCCCGATTTCGAAATTCCCTGACCGTTCTACAATTTTTCTTGCAGGTATAAAAACAACCTTACATCTAGGAGATCAATAATATTAATGTGAAAAAATTTGTTTCTAAATATATTTTAAACACTTTTAGTGACAACAGTCATACAGAACTTTATAAAGGATTATCCACAAATTACGTGAGACATACGTAAAATACATGAATTTTCAACCAAACAGTTGTATTTTCAAATCGAAAACATCAATTTTCAACCAAATATGGAAAAGAATTACATTTTCAATTAAAACAATTAATTTTCAACCGAGAAAAAAAAGGAATTTTCAATCAAATAATTACATTTTCAACCAAAGTGATTAATCTTCAATAAAAAAATGAATTTACAATGAAAAGTGTAATAGTTGATACTACCACCAAACAAAATTTTAATTTTCAATCAAAAATAGTGGAATTAAAGCAAAAAATACGAATTTTCAACAAATTAGTTGAATCCTTAACTAAAAAAGACAAATTTTTAAACCACGAAGATGAATTTTCAACAAGAGTTAAATTTTCAACGAAAAAGATTTTTCGGTCAATAAAGAAAGAAAAATCGCATCCAAAATGTTGAATTTTCAAACCAAAAAGACGAATTTCCTGCCAAAAAATTAAGTTTTCATCCAGAAAATATGAATTTTTAACAAAAACGTTGAATTGACAACCCAAAAAAGACTCTCTTTTAGATCCCAGTATTTATGTGCGTCTTCATATTCTGATTTGTCTACGTAATTAAGTATAGTTACAGATTAAGTTGCTCAAAGCTCTGTAGGCTTTGAGGTACACATTTCCATCGTGACACGCGCTCGATACTTTTGACAGATATTTGTAAATGTATATTTATTTTCTGAAATACCTTAAAATAAATTTTGAAAGTAACTACAATCCTCTCGTGTCTTTTAGCGTAATATCAGAATTTTCGATTTTTTTCATATCAATTTCGATGAATAAATTAAAACCAAGGAGTTCTGTCAAAAAATGGTACAAAGAAATGTTGTAGAAATTTTTAAACACTAAAATTCCTCGAAAAACTTTTCCCCATATTTTGCGTCGTTTATTGGCTGAAAATGTGAATTTTCGACTTTTTTCATAGTATTTTCGACGATTAAAAAAATGACTAGTCCCATCAAAAAATAGTTCAAATAAATTTTGTAGAGGTTTTTGGGAGCTATAATTGCTCTTCAAGACTTTTTTTCGTATTTCGCGTCGTTTGGTTCGAAATTTGAATATAGTGGTGTCAAATTTCGGACAATTCTAATACTCTCTCAATCATAAATGACGAGAATGTAATAAATTATAACAAATCTGTATATGTATTTCGGGTGAACAACGTTTGTCTATCAATTTTTTTTCGTACACGCCCTATCAAAAAGTGATTTATGAACAATTTGTAGATGTGTTTTAGGTGCACAATTTTTGTTTACTAATTTTATTACATGATTGCATTATTACATTACTACATTTAACATTTCATTTCATTTTTATTACTCAATAGGTAAAAGAATTGTTTCTAACCACAAAATGGAATTTTCAAGAAAATTTCAAAAGTTGTTATGATAATCTTGTAGGGCTTTCAAAACGGAATGTTTTTCTTTTCATAAACTTTTTTCATATCGTGCGTTGTGTGGCTTGAAATTGTGATTTTCGATTGATTTTAAAAATTTTATAAATGCTGTAACTCTCATAATTTTCTTTTTATCGAAAAAAGTCATTAGGATAAATTGTTTGGCTTTCTAAGTACTACGAATAACCGTACATAAAATTTTGGAATCTTAAAAGAAATGTTCTAAAAAATGTTGAAAACGCTCTAACTTTTTGAATTTTCATCCAAAATGGCTGGTTAACGAACACGTTCTTTCTTTTAGGACCTAAAAAAAGTGGGCCAAAGCTCGATTGGATCCGCTTATTTTTTCGAAAGTTATCGTGTTTACGGACGGACGGACGGCCGTACGGACAGACAGACAGACGCCATCGCCAAAACTTGATTTTCGGCTTCAGGCGGCTTCAGGGGGTCTCAAAACGTGGAGGTCCGTTGAAAAACTGTGATGTCAAATTTCACACAATTCTAATACTCCTTCAATCATAAATGATGAGAATGTAAAAAGATAAATTTTCAACAACAAAAAAAAAACAATTTTTTGACAAAAGACAAATTTTTAACAAAAAAGATGAATTTTCAACTGGAAAAGATTAAATTTTTATCAAAAAAGATCAATTTTCCGCAAAATATAGAACAGTTGAATTTTCAGTTAAAAACATAAAGTTTCAATAAAAAAAACTAATTTGCAACCAAAAAAACTGAATTTTCAATCAAAAAGATAAATTTTTAACCAAAAAGATTAATTTTCAACTGAATGCATGCATCTTTAACCAAATATTTGAATTTTCAAAGGAAATTTCAACCTAATAGTTATAGTGAAAATCTTCAAAATTTAATCAAATTTTTATATCAGGAGAAAGAATACTGGAACCAACGTAAAATTCACAGCAGGATAAACATTTTTAATAGAACAAGCAAAAAATAACCATTTGTGGTAAGTTTTGGTTTTAAAAATATTTATTGACATGTAAATAATACAATATAAATATAGAAAAATGTTCATTTTGTATTTATTGTAAAAATACCATTTTGACTGTTATTTAAAAATGAGTTTACTTGTGCTCATGTAAAATAAAAAATTAAAATACTATTTTATATGTCTACTTTGATTAAATAAAATGTTACAATATAGATCTTGAATTTATCTGATCTTTATCATGCACATAAATGTTACATTTATCTTACTCTTGAGTTTAAAAATAAAATTTGTATATAAAAATAAAATAATTTAGTACTTTTTTGTGACAAATATGTCCAAAAAATGTGGTAAATGGAATCTTATAGAAAATTCGAATCAAATTCAAGTAGTCGAATTAAATTCTATAGCTTGATGAATAGTTCATCCGGAAAAGTAATTAATGAAAGAAAATTCAAAAAACGAGCGTTAAGGGGAAAGACACAATTTTTTCCGAATATCAAATATTAGCATATTTAACTAAAATAATAAATATGACGTTATGATGAGTTATTACCACCTAAAAGCAGATATTACGTTATTTTTACGATGAATCGACAAAAAAAAATGATTTGAGTAGTTTTAAAAAAATTTACATTTTTGTTTATAAACGTTGCGAACTTCAGTGACATGCTACAAAATCTCAATTTCGAAATTCCCTGACTTTTTCCAGACAAATTTTTCATTTTCCCTGTTCGTTCTAAATTGTTCTTTTGGTAACAACAATCATACAGAATTTTATAAAGAAAAATAGAATTAAATTTTCAAATGAAAAAATTAATTTTCATCCAAGAAAAGAGGAATTTTCAATAAAATAGTTCAATTTTCTAAAAAAAAACTAATTTAATTTCAAATCAAAAACAGTTGAATCAAAATACAAATTTTTAACAAATGAGTTGAATCCTCAACCAAAAAAATGTTCATCCAAACAGATGAATTTTCAACCAAGAAGATTAAATTTCTGCCAAAAAGTTAAATTTTCAGTGAAACAGTTAATTTTCAATAAAAAATAATTTCCAACCGATGCAATAAATTTGCAACCAAAAAGCTTTATTTTTAACAAAATACATGAATTTTCAACCAAATATTTTAGTTTTTGAAGTAATCTTCAATCTAATAGTTAAACTGCAAACCAAAGAAATTATTTTTTACCAAAAAGATGAATTAGTCACCAGAAGATTAATATTCTACTAAAAATTTTTTTTTTTTTTTTTACAAAATACATGAATTTTCAACAAAATAGTTTAATTTTCAACTGAAGAAGATAAATTTTCAACTAAACATGGCATATTTAAATTTTAAGTAAAAATAATTAATTTTCAACCAAAAAAATAGTTAAATTTTGAAAAAAATGGTTTGACCGAAAATTATGTATCAACCAAAAAAAATGAATTTTTAACAAAGAAGTTCCACTTTTGACTAACATAAGTAGTTGAATTTTTAACCAAAAAGATTAATTCTTGACGAAAAGTGTAATGGTTGATATTTACATTTAAAAAAATGTAATCGGAAACCACAAACATTAAAATTCAAGCAAAAAAGATTAGTTTTCAACAGAATAGTTGAATCCTCAACCGAAACAGATTTATTTTCAACCAAACAGTTGTGATTTTTAACCCAAAAAGATGCAATTTCTACCCTGATTAAAGAGGAATTTTTATGTTAATTTTTTCCGTTTATTGATTCAATGAACACCTTTTTCCTAATTTAGAAAGATCACGCCATTCACGTCATTCAGGAGAAAATTCCAGCCTCACACTTTTCGAGAGTAACGCAACGTAACCCAACCCTCAACTTCTCACCTAAGCAAACAGATCATGCTCACTTAAAAAAACTGTCTGAAAATAAATCTTCGAACTCTCTGAGAGAACAAAATATCTCCTTGCGTTTTTCATCTCATGTAAATCAAGTGACCACACAAATGTCCCAACCAGGCCAGATGAAATTTCAACTAAAATGATAAATAATTAACTGGAATACTTAAATTTTTAACCGAAAAGAAGAATTTTTAAACAACAAGAATAACTTTCAAAGAAAAAGATAATTTTCGACGAAATCGTTGAATTTTCAATTAAAAAAGACAAATTTTCATCCAAATGGTTGAATTTTTAACTAAAAATGATTAATTTTCAACTAAAAATGGAATAGTTAAATTTTCAGTTAAAGAAATTAATTTCCGACCAAACTGATGAATTTTCAACTAAAATTGTGAATCTTCAACTGGAATAGTTGAATTTTATGCCAAACAAATGAATTTTCAACCATTAAGATTAATTTTCTACAAAAAAGACGAATTTTCCACAAAGTACATTTTTCAAACAAATAGTTTCATTTTTAAATGCAAAATATCAGTTTTCAACCTAACAGTTGGATTTTCACAAAAAAAAAAGATAAATTCATTATCAACAAAGTAGTTACATTTTCAACAAGAGATCAATTTTAAATTAAAATGATGAATCTTCAACCAAAAAAATTAATTTTTAACGAAAGAGTTAACCTTTTAACCCAGTAGTTGAATTTTTATCTAAAAAAAAAGATGAATTCGCAACGAATAATGTAAAAAAAATTCTATTATAATTCAGAAATATTTCTTCTTTGAAATATTACTTCTACTCTAAAAACTACTGAAAGTACTTTCTTTACCTATAAAAGT
This sequence comes from Andricus curvator, assembly GCA_932195095.1. NCBI lineage: Eukaryota > Metazoa > Arthropoda > Insecta > Hymenoptera > Cynipidae > Andricus > Andricus curvator. The sequence continues at coordinate 398,014 of CAKNYM010052803.1, forward strand.
TAGAAGAGGAAACTTTCAAATTGTGACGAATTCTGGCTTGGAAAAGGGATTTTTCTAAATTTCTTTCTTCTAAATCCGAATTATAATTATTATTATTTTATTATAATTATATATTTTATTATAATTATAATTTTCGGTCACTGAGCTGGCAATTTGTTAACGACATCAAATCTTTAAAAATTTCTAAACAAAATTTTTTTGTATCTTTAGACGTTGTTAATTTATTCCCTGTAATTCCAATCAATCTAGCTCTACAATGTATCAAAAACAAATGGGACGAAATCGCTCCTTATACGATCGTACCAAGAGATGAATTTTCAAATGCCATTGAGTTTTGTCTAAGATCCACATTTTTTAAATTTAATAATAAAAATTTTAAACAAATGGAAGGAGTAGCCATGGGATCTCCGCTCTCACCTGTGGTAGCGGACATCGTCATGAATGATCTCGAAATTGATTGACTTTCCAATTTAAATTTTGAAGTACCGTTCTATAAAAGATATGTGGATGTAATCACCGCCATTTACATTGATCTGTCACTTTCTTCCCTAGGGTTGAAAATTCGATTTTCGACCCGCTCCACAGGAATCGAAAGTCGAATTTTCGATTGAGGTATGATGAAAAATTTATTAAATGAACAATTTATATATGGTTAAAATCGTTATCATGATCAAGAATATTTTCTCTTTTAAAAATACCATCATTAATAATCAAATCGTGATAAAAATATAATAATTAAATATTTCTTTCCAAATTTTGTCATTTTAGGGAATTGCTATAATAATACTTTGAAAGTAGATTTGAAAATAAATTTTTCAATGCTTTTAAACTTAAATTAAAAATAGTTCAAGTTTGAGCGCCTGAAATATTTTAGATTTAATAAATATTTAGTTTGTATTGATTCAGCAAAAAAATAGTTTAGCTTTAAAGTTTCATTTAAATCCTCAATAGTTTAGTTTAAAATAATTCGAATGAACATTTTTACAATTTTTATTTGTAAGATTTAAAAATAAGATTTGGAGACTGCTCCACACTCCTATAAATATTTAAAATTAAAGTGGATCAATTTTGAAAGATTGACTTTAAATTGTTCAAGTTAGAACATTTAACCTTGCAGTTGATCAATTTGTAATATTCCATTTTTTAATTATTACACTTTGTACATTTCAATTAAAAAGTTATTCGAGAATAGGGGAAAAATATAAATTAAAAAAAAGGACACAGAGGAATAGGGGAAAGACTGTGATCCCTGGACTTCAACAATGAAAAATTAAGAAAATAATTTTTAATATTTTTAATGTGAAACTCAATGTCTGCCAAATTAAAAAATTTTCAAATTAAAGGGCTCAAAATTTTGCAATTTCAAAATGGAATCATGCACGGAGAAAATACATTGACTAAATCTTACATAATGGCGAAAGCATACGTTTTGTACGATTGGCAGAAATTCCTGTAAAATTGACAGCAAATTCCAGCAATAAGTCAATAGAAAAATCCATATGCTGCGTCCACAGAAAAAACAGAAGATAAACTTTACATCGATTTCCGACGAAAGATTCTTTGCAACAAAAATTAACTTCAAAGGATAAACTTTACACAAATATCGGTTAAACTTTCTTTTGTTTTTCCATGACAAACACATGTATTTTGAAAGACGCGAAGTTGGCTGAACAAAACTTTATCGCTCTAAAAAATTTCCTGCAACAAATTTTATTCCTAGTTTTTTCTGTGCTTTTAAATGACAATACAATTATGTTAAATCAGCAGATGTTTCTTCTCCGTGTCACAATCTTGTTTTGTATTTCTATTATATATGATAATGTTCAACATAATGTATAATGATAATAATTAAAATAAGACCCGACTAAAAAGATCGCACTTTTTCATCAAAATGGAACGTACAAAATAACCTATCTCGATCTCTGCTTATAAAATTTACAATACCCCTAAAATTAGTGGAGTCACGGAAGAATTTTGGAGGGACCTGGTGAACCCTCTGCAACGAATTCCTCGAAGCGCGAATGCGATATGAGTCAATGGGGCATATGCGGCGTTTTTCATGGTGTTCAAGAGATCAACTAAACTCTGAATTGGAAAGCTTAAAGCCAACTAAAATTACGAAAAGGGGGGAACTCTATATATATACGTATAAGCGTGGGGTTAAGGTAAGCATGCCGATGTATAAGGATGGATATAAGTAAAAGAAGAAGACGGCACGACCCTGACAGACGGACTTCCGGAGGAAGTCTAACGCACTCCCCATGACACGCTCCCTACATAAGCTTGACATTTCATCTTTACGCATAACGCACATAAGCATCATCTGGGCGATCACCCTAGCCTTAGAATCTTAGAACTTACAATTTCTCACAATTAGAATCTTGTGCCTCTTCCAGCAATTTTATCAAGAGAAGAAGTTTTGATTCTATATTTTCAGGTCTGCCACAGATTAACGTACTTGAAGAAAGTGGAAAAGTGACTAAAAGTGACTAGTGTTCACACAAAAGGTGAAAATCAAGGTCACAATTTAGGGCCCGGATCAAAGAATCGGTTATAACTTTCTGGCGCTCAGCGTAAAGAGATACCTTACCCCCTTCCCGCTTGAATTTAAGCGACGTTCATGGTCCCCCGCTCTAGGCGCCAGAAAGTTATCATTTTAATATTGCAGACTTTACAGCCTAAAATGTTTTAAAAATAGGGCAAATAGGGTGATTTTTCACATAAATAGCGGAATAATAGGAAAATAAATTCTTTTAAATAAAATTAATGTAGGTACCACATTGAATTCAATATTATTATTATTATTATACCATTAAGCCATTTCCCTTTCGGGGTAGGCGTAAAACGTAAAATTTTTTAAGTAAATATATTTAATTTTCAGCAAAATAGATGAATTTTCAAAGCAGAAGATTATTCTTATTTCAACCAAATTAGAATAGTTAAATTTTCAGTTAAAATCTTTAATTTAAAAAAAAATAATTTTTCAACAAAGTAGTTCCACTTTCAACTAAGTTCAATTTTCAACCAAAGAGATGAATTTCCAACTAAAATTATTAATCTTCAACCAAACTAATTAATTTTTAATAAAATGATTGAATGCTCAACCAAAACAGATCAGTAATTGTCAAACAACCAGTTGCATTTTAACCAAAAAATATGACATTTTTACTAAAAAATAGATGAATTTTCAACAACAAAATTAATTTTCGAAAAATAAAACTAAGTTGTCAACAAAAAGAGTTGAATTCAACCAAAAAATATTAATTTCCTACCAAAAGAGATCAATTTTCATCAAAAACGTTGAATTTTTTTTAAGCAAAAAAGTCGAATATTCTCGAAAACCTTTGACTTTTAACCCCGAAAAGATGAATTTTCAAGAGAAAAGATCATTTTCCACCAAGATAGCTGAATCTTCGAACAAATAGTTGCATTCAAGACCAAAAAAGATGGAACTTAAAAAAAAGTTAAATTTTCAAGCAAGAGTCGAATGTTTGAAATAAAAATCGTCTTTTAATCAGGAAGATTCAATTTTCAACAAAAATTTTAATTTTCAACCAATAAAGAATAATTATCGACCAAATAGCTCAATTAAAATTAAAAAAAAATAATAATTTTCAACCTCAACAGTTGTATTTAGAACCAAATAGTTGAACCTTCAAGCAAAGGAGACGAATTTAAAAAAAAAATGTTGATTTTTTAACCGAATAGTTGAATTTTCAACCAAATAGTTGAATTTTCAAGTTAAAAAGACGAATTTTTTAGATGACAGTTATTGAATTTTCAACAAAAAAGTTCATTTTCAGCCAAAAAAGATTACTTTTCTACCAAAAATAATATATTCTCTATCCAAAAAGACGAATGTTCAACAAAACAATTGAATTTTTGACCAAAAAATATAATTGAATTTTTGACCAAAAAATATGACTTTTTAACAAAATAATTAAATTTTCAACCAATTGATAAAATTTAAAAAAAAAAAGATTAATTCAAAAATATAATAATATCTACTCTTTTCAATCAAAAACAGGATATTAAAAATGTTAGAAAAATTAATTTTTAAACAAAAAACAAACCCCAATTTCCAACAGAATAGTTCAATTTTCAACTAAAGAAATTAATTTTTTACCAAAAAGATGAAGTTTAATTAATGAGACTTTTCTACCAAAAAGAAGACCTGTCAACAAAATATTTGAATTTTCATCTAAAACGGATAAATTTTCAACCAAATAAAACAAATTTTCAAAGAAATAGTTAAATTTTCAACCAAAACGATGAACTTTCAACCAAGAAGATTAAATTTCTAACCAAAATTTTAGACAAAAAATATAATAGTTGAATTTTAAGCTAAAAAAATTAATTTTTAATGAAAGAAAATATTCTTCAACCAAAGAAATGAATTTTTAACCAAAAAGATCAATTTTCAACCAAGAAAATTAATTTTCTAACAAAATTTTTTTTTTACGAAATACATGAAATTTTCGACAAAATAATTTAATTTTTAATCTAAACGTTAAATTTTCAACTAAAGAAATAAATTTTCAATCAAAAAGCTAAATTAGTTACCAAGAATATTAATATTCTACCACAAAAGACAAATTTTCAACAAAATACAGGAATTTTCAACCAAATATTTGAATTTGCAACTGAAGAAGATAAATTTTCAATCAAGCATGAAATAATTGAGTTTTCAGTTTAAAAAAAATTATTTTTCAACCAAAAAGAATTTATTTTCAACAAAATAGTTAAATTTTGAAAAAATAGTTTTTCAACTAAAATGATGAATTCACAACGAAAAATGTAATAGCTGTTTGAATGAAAAAGTGTTGAATTCAACCAAAAAAGACGAATTTTCAACCAATATAGTTAAATCCTCAAACGAAACAGATTAATTTTTAACCAAATTGTGATTTTTAGGAATGAGTCATGCCAACCCCCGGAAGGTCACAATGCGGCATCTCTCATTCGGAAAAATTTGAATTAAAAAAAAAATTGGCAAACATGTGGGAAGACACCCCTATGATTATTATTATTATTATTATTATTATACCATTAAGCCATTTCCCTTTCGGGGTAGGCGTGACTTGCTCGGTTGGAAAAATGGTTGAATTGGTGTAGATTATATAGGTATAAGTTGGATAGATATATAGGTGTAAAGTATGTAGGTATATAGGTGTTAGGTATATATGTTTTAGATTGATCTGGAATTCTCGTGTCATTTATTCAAATGACACGTTTATTCCGCAACACGATTAGTTAAAAAAATACTATAGTTCTACCCCTACCCCTTTCCAACGGCCTATGGGGGATGGGAAGACGCCGCTGTGATTGGTAACATAAATAATTTAAGTCAACCCACTACGTTTTGCTAATTTTTTGTGGACTCTACATTTTTTCCGAATGAGAGATGCCGCAATGAGACTTGCCGCAATAAGACTTTCCGGGGGTTACCAGAATCCAGAGTCCAGATCCTGATTTTTAACCAAAAAAGATGCAATTGCTACAAAAATTGATGAATTTTCAACCAAAAAGAATGACTTTTTAACAAATTCGTTAAATTTTCAACAAAATAATAAAATTAACTTCAAGTTCAGTCTATCGAAAATTCCCTGATATCCTGACATTCCTTGACCTTCCCTGACCAGTTTTAAATTCCCTGACTTTCTGAAATTCCCTGACTTGTAGCAACCCTGGATAAGAAAACTCTTTCTGTAAATATTATAATCGTACGTTTTACGAAGAATGAAGGAAGCAAATAAGACAAAATGAACGAGACGAGGGGGGTGCTGAAGTAATTGACGGTCTACCGCCACCGTAGGAAAGGGCTTTCAGCTGTGATTCCTTCCTCAGGGGCATTGCCAAGCAACGTTTTATCGTTTCAACGTTTATCGTCGTCCTGTTCCTGCCGGAGTACGTAACCTTATTTGCCCTTCTTACAGATATAACCGAACTAAATAGTGACTAGGGAGAGACGGAAGCCTTATTCCTGTAAAAGACGCCACTTCCGGAAGCCTCAAATCTGCACTAGCTGCACGTGGCAAGTGCTCTTATTCCTGATGATATCAGATACTTGAATCCTTATATCTTTACTCAAGATGTTACGATACACTCAGTATCGAAAATGGTCCAACAGGTTCGGGTGCGAATCTTTTACAAGGTACTAGAATTGAAATTTGTGGTTTCTCGTGCTGAGTCGTGCAGCATCCCTTTTGGATAGCAGTTCTCTTGACTAAATATAAGTCGCGAGATTCGGTGATTTCATAGCCCTTATACTCGCACCCCACCTTCCTATTTTTAGTGTAACCGTCGTCCGACATCCGTTTTCGAGGTGAAATTAACATGCACACTCTTTGACCGCGACGGGGGATATCTCCGTGGGGCGAGGGCACTCCTTGTCTCTCTATTATAAAAAAACGGATTTTTCAAAATTGGGTCACTTCTAAACTCGTATTTTTGATGTACACTATATTCCAAGATTGCAAGATTGAATGGGATTGTAAAATATTGCATGTCCATTATAGAAAATCATTCTACAGAAAACGATTATAGGATAATCAGCATTGGCATAAATAATAGAAAAATATGGAAATAATTAATGTAAAAAGTAGAGAAACTATAAATAAACACAGAAAAAACTGGGGGTTCGGTGAGGTTGCGGCTATGGTAAAAGATGACATCCTTTAGAACTTAGACTCCAAAGGAACTCTTTTTGGTTTAAAAGGTTCAACAAAGTTCCTTTTTAGTTTGTTGATATCCGATAAATGGTTATTGGCGGGTGCCGACGTTTTCAACTGCGCATGTACCGAAAAGGGCGGGCCTATTTAAAATCAATAAATACTATGAATAATCATACAAATAAATATTAAAAAACGTTTTTTATTTTTTTAAACAAATTAAGTTGAATGCCTGAAATACCTAACTTCTTGAAAAAGTTGAATATTAATGTAATAGTTCAAGTGTATATTATTGTATAATTTTAAATAGTCCCGCCCTTCTTGGTACGTGCGCAGTTGAAAACGTCGGATTTTCAACATAACCTTAAAAACTGTCACATTTCATGTGCACTATCTTCCTTTCAAAAATGACTAATATCTATAATTTTTGTTTCTTTATTAAATTTTTCCACTGCAATATTATTTAATCAAAATTATAAAATAAAATTTACATTGTTAACTTGTAAAATCTTTAAAGTGAGTCAAGGCAGAAGTGAAAAAAAGTCTCTATTAGAGCGATTTGAATCCATACATTTGGTTCCTGCAGAAACCATTGATCATTTTGGGTTCCTTTTCAGCAAGAGAGGTTCCTTTTTGTTGAAGCTCCTTTGGAACCAAAAATCGGTTCTAATAGAAACCCGAGTTTTTTTCTGTGAAAGATTCATATTAGATTACCCATAATCTCATAGGGAAGTACACAAAAATACCGATTTTGCACAATTGAAGTTTACACAGAAAAAATTTGTGACTTCTCTTAATATTTTTAAAATCATTCAAATTTTCATTGAAATCCATGAAAATCATTTGGAATCACTTTACATCCATTACAATATTTGAAATATGTTAAAATCCGCAAAATCCGTACTCTCGAAATTACTTGTAATCATTGGAAATCGTAAAAATCCATTAAAATAAGTAGACATAATTTGAAACTCCTTGAATATAAATTAAATTAAACGTATTCATTGAGGTTCATAAAAAAACAACGTTAAAATCCTTAGAAATTTTGGAACTCTCTTGAAATTTCATTCACTAGAATTTAGTTCTCTAGATATCGTTCGAAATCCCTTGAATATATATTTAAATGATACTTATTCATTAAAATTTTGTATAAAAAAACAGTTCAAATCCCTAGAAATCTTCAAAATTCTTGGAGATTCAATAAAATCCTTAGAATCTTTTCTTTGGAAATCGTAAAAGTCCATTCATATAATTAAAAATCATTTGAACTACCTTAAAAATAAATTCAATTTAACTTACTCATTAAAGTTCTCTAAAAAAACGTTTAAATCCTTGATAATTCCTTGAAATATCTTAAAAATCCCTTTAAATCTTTTAAATATCCAATAGTCCCTGAACATTTAATTTATTTTACAAAGTTCTCTCGAAATCCCTTGAAATCTTTGGAAAGCCTACAAAATTCTTTGAAATCCATTGACATTTTTTAAATCTCTTGAGATTCTTTCAAATCTCTTGAAATACCTTCAAACCTTTCCTTTGGAAATCTTAAAAATCCATTGAAATAAGAAAAAATCATTTAAAATTTCTTGAGTATAAATTTAATTCAACTTATTCATTAAAGTTCTCTAAGAAAACGTTTAAATGCATAGAAATCTTTTTAATCCTCGGAGATTCAATAAAATCCTTTAAATCTTGTGAAATTCCTTAAAATATCTTTAAACCCCTTCAAATCTTTGAAATCTCCATTAGTCCCTGGACATTTAATTTAATTTATTTTTTAAAGTTCTCTCGAAATACCTTGCACTCTTTGGAAATCCTACAGAATTCTTTGAAATCCCTGGACATTTTTTTAAATTAATTAATTTTTTTTTTAATCCCTTCAAATCTTTCCTTTGGAAATAGTAAAAATCCATTAAAATAAGTAAAAATCACTAAAAATTCCTTGAATATAAATTAAATTGAGTTTTTTAATGAATGTTCGACAAAAAAAAAACTTCAAATCCCTCGAAATCTTTGAAATCTCTAGGAATCCCTTGAAATTTCATTTAATTTATTTTCCAAAGTTCTCTAAAAATTCCTTCAAACCTTTGGACATCCCACAAAATTCTTTGAAATCTACTAAAATCCTTTGAAATGTTTCAAAATCTTACGAAATATCTTAAAATCCGTGCAAATATTTTTAAATCTCTCGAAAAGCGATGAAATAATTTAGAATTAGCTTAAATTTGTGGAAATCTATACTCATTTTCTTATAATGATTTTCTATAACGGTTTTTCTAGAATCGTTAAAAATGATAAGCAATTCATTATAGTAATATTTAATTTTATATAATATTTGTTCGTAAAGGGGGATTACAAGGGATTGCAGAGAGAGTGTAAACCATATTGCAGGAGTAAATACTCCCTCGTATTTCTCATATTCGCAATTTTAAGATCTTCATTTCGAAAGACAACGGAATTTTCATGATTTAAGTTTAAGGTACAATATCCAAAGATAAAATAAATCAAAAAACATTCAGATGAAGATTGCAAATCTTATGAAAGCTAGTCCTAAAGTTTACAAAAAAAAGTTTCGAATTAAGAAACTATTATTATTATTAGTAGTATTATTATACCATTAAACTTTCGGGGTAGGAGTGACTCGCTCGGTGAGGAAAGGAATAATGTAAGGAAGGAGGTATAGATTTTTTAGATTGATCTAGAATTCTCGTGTTATTTATTGAAATAACACGTTCATTCCGCAACACTGCTCCGACCCAGACTGCTGGGTTTTTTTAAAGGGAAAAAATATTCTTACGGTCAATGTTTGAGACAAAAGGCGGGCTTTAATTAAGATATACCAAAAACAAGCCTCAACAAAAACAAGACTTTTTTCTGTTTTGATACCTTTCCCAAAATGTTGCGGCTTTTTGAAGTTAGCAGCTTCAAAATTGTAATGTTTAATTAACCAAAATCGATCAAGTTTGTACTGTATAGCACAGATTGTACAATTGTCGCGCAGCTGAGATGGAATAAGGAACTCTGACCTCATACACCTTTTGGTACAAAAAGATCTGCAGTATTCATGCACGAGTGCATAATGGGAACTAACGAAGGAGTATAATAGCCAACTAGTCGACTTGGCTTAATAAAACGAAAACCTGGCTCAAAGAACTCATATGTGACTCAAGAATCAAGATTCAAGAGCTTATGGAATAAAAGACACTCGTGAGCTAAGAGAATGCAAAATGTGGACCACACAAAGCAATTGAAAAAAGTCCCTTTTATACAGACGTCTTAAAACTGTTAAATCAGATGTTGAAATTTCTGAATGACAAAAAATGTACCATAAAGTCATCAATTTGATACACTTTGAGCAAAATTGGTTGCATTATAAGACCCCACTACTTGACTTCCAGAACAGAGTCAAAAGGGCTAAATGCTAAATTTCGGAAATGCGTTTTAATGGCTTGAACTATTTGTTTTGACTAACTCGGTCTCCTCTTGTTTTTTTTTTTAAGTAAAAAAGTTATGCTACTGTTTGTGTGTCAATAGTTTCGTTTTTGAGGACACGTCGGCAAGGTTTTTTTTTCGCAGATTGTCTCTTGTTTTAAGCGCTTTAAAAAAAAATCAAATGCAATAAAGTTACACTAACGGACAAAATTGTGCGTCCAATTTGAAAACAGGCTTGTTTTAGATAATGACGAATTCTGAAAAAAAAGTTAGAATCATTTTTAAAAAACAGTTAGAAATCTTATTGAATGTCGCATCAATTGAGTCATATACTTGAAGTATTTTCGATAAATAGATTTTAGTATGTTCTTGGTATCATTTTAAATAGAAGATTTCAGACTTTAGCAAAGTTTTAATTTTTTCATTCACTTTCCTGAAGAATACAGAGATTAGACGTTAAAAGTAGAAAATTTGTTAAAAATGGAAAATAGGTCGCTCTTTCACACATGCTATCAATCGAAGCAAAATTTAATAAGCTTTCTAATGGGTTTTTTAAAAATGATTCTTGCTTCATTTTTCGCAGAGGTAGTCTCTGTCTGAAATAGGTTAGATTTTCATCCGATTTTCGTAAGTGAACGCACAATTTTGACCGGTAGTGTAGACCCTTTTTTTGTCTCCTGTAAATTTCGAGTTTTGACACTTTGCTGTCGAGTTATGTTATCAAAAATGTTTATTTGTTTAAACAAATTACGTAAAGAATTGAACAGTTTTACCATTTTTAAAGAGATAAACATTGTTTCCTCAGCAATATTAAATATCAATAATTTTCCAATAAACTCTCATAATGATGATACACCAGCAGAAAGCAATTACTTATTTTTTATTATTATTATTATTATTATTATACCATTAAGCCATTTCCCTTTCGGGGTAGGCGTAACTTTCTCGATGAGGAAGGGAGTAATGTGAGGTAGGGGGTATAGATTTTTTAAATTGACCTAGAGTTATCGTGTTATTTATTAAAATGACACGTTTGTTCCGCAACCCAGGTTGCTGATCAATCTCTCTCGCGTCATTCGCTTCATTCGCTCTGTTGTCACTCTGTTTACAAACTATTTGTCGCCACACTTTTCTATTCTGGCATACTACTCTACCTTCCTTCACGTCCATGCATTTTTTCAAGCAAGCTCTCGTGTTTCGATAAACAAAATTCACGTTTAAGCTACTTTTAATTTTATAATCAAACATTAGTGTGATAATTGTTTTATGCTTTGACAAAGTGTCTTTTTTAGTGGTTGATTCTGAGCCCATCTATTCAGATGTTTGTATTTGAAAACATTCTGTGTACAATATTTAAATGAAAATAGATTTCTTTTGACAAATTGAGGTAAAAAATGGTTTGGCCTCAATTTAATGAACTCTCAAAAATTATTAATTTATTATTTATTATTATTTTGTCGACCTTAGTTTATCAGATATTCGCGTTTTTGTGACCCAGGATCTAAAATATATGTAGATTTTGAATTTTCGATGGGAAATCATACTTCAATCTGTACTCTACTTGGTAAAATTATACTTTTATTTCACCGAAAAGACCGGAAGTGGGTAAAATTTATATTTGAAGATAAAATTTATAACATGTGCACTTATGGCCCTTTCCAACTTCATATCAAATTTTCTCGAAAAGCGGGTTTTCAATTTATTTGCGAAACATTTAGAGCATCCCTAAATTATTAGTTTACTATACTTATTATTAGAAAATTAATTATATAAATTTAGGTGACCTATGTAATTACTATGTTAAATATCTAAAAAGGAAGTTTTCGTTCTCAAATATAAAAGAAACTTTAGTATATTTGAGCAACTCATCAACACAAGCTTTAAATTCTTAAATATAGAGTATAAAAAGAAAATTAATTTTCGATTGAAAACATTAACTTTAAAATCTTAGTTATAAAATAATCTTGGATATTTTAACGGAAACTTAGCAACAATTCAACACGGAAAAAATGTGACTGTCTTACAGAATTTTTTGTTTAAATTATGAAAAGCGATTCGATGTGAAAGCATTATGGAACCAAAAAAATCTGCTTGACAACGAATTTGGAAAATTTACATTCTGAAAATATGCGAAATCGATGTTTTATAAAAACGATTTCTTTGCGTGAGCAACCTGAATTGCTGTATTACTAAAATAGATTAAAAATTTATTTATCGCGATTCTTTGAAGTTTGACACCAATGGTTTCTCAATTTATAGAAACCAAATTTGCATTAATTCAAGAAGGAATATCCATGTCATAAGGTGTAAAGCTTTCTCAAATAAAAATACAATTGAACTTTATTTTAGTTGTTTGTCAATGAGTTGATTAATCTGTTGGTATCGATAGGGTGGTCCACAAAAAAATTGTTTTTATTATTCGGCGGCCGTATCGCGACAGTTTGTTTCTCTGGGTGAGATAATACACTCCTAATTTTTTCAGATTAAAAAAAAGTTAGAGGTTGCGAGCATCAAATGTACGCAAAAATTGACATTTTCGTAGTTTTATATACATATTTGTTTTAAAGAAATATCTTATGAATAAAAATTGTAGCTAATACAGAGGACAAAACTTTCACTTTGTGTCCGATTAAGAAAAAATTACTCAGCGCCGGCAAAAGGCATAAAAAGTACGATTTCTTATAAAGAGATAAATATAAGGGCATAGTTGTACCCCTGAACATTTTTTGTAAGTTTTGCCAAAATTCTGAGATGTTCTCCACACAATAGGGAAAACATAAATAATAGATATGAGATGAAAAACTTAAAACCGGGGCCCCAGAAAAATTTAAAAATTTAAAAAAAATCAACAAGGCTTTTAATGGGTTTTCCATCAATGAAATTTTATAAAATAGGAACATACATCAATAGGAGGAAGAGAGAATAACAGATTGCTCATTTTATATGAAATCATATTTTGAATATTTTCTTATATTCACAACAAATATACAGCTCATCATTTATCTATCTTTTCTTATATTCGCAACAAATATACAGTTCAACAATGTAAACATTTTTTGTAAGGATACATGATTTATTTTCTTATACAATGAAAAAAAAATCGCTAATGCATTTGTGCCTCGTAACAACACAAATGCGTAAATCACTTTACGCCAAGTTCTTTCATTATCGTAGACTGTATTATATAATATTGGAAATTTGAACATCAATAAATGAATTTTACTCTGACAACATAAATAAAACATTTGACAAGTGCATGCTTCGTTTAAACCAGGAGTGACTAACATTGCACAGTTCATCTGCATGTTTGTTGCGAATATAAGAAAATATAGATAAATGATATACTGTGTATTTGTTGTGAATATGAGAAAATATAGATACATGATATACTGTGTATTTGTTGTGAATATAAGAATATATTGAAAATATGATTTCATATAAAATGAGTATTGTGTTATTCTCTCTTCCTCCTAGTGATGTATTTTACTATTTTATAAACTTTCATTGATAGAAAACCCATTAAAAGCCTTGTTAAATTATTTTTTATTTTTTGTTATGCCCTTATATTTATCTCTTTCTAATAAATCGTACTTTTTATGGCTTTTATACTTTTATATTTTATATATATATATATATATATATATATATATTATATTTTTATATTTTATACTTTTATACTTTTTATACTTTTTATACTTTTATACTTTTATACCAAGTAATTTTTGTTTAATCGAACACAAAGTGAAAGTTTTGTCCTTTGTAATTTGTATTAGCTACAATTTTTATTCATAAGATATTTCTCTAAAACAAATATGTATATTTAAAAAATAATCGAAAACTACGAAAATCTCAATTTTTACGTACATTTTATGCTCGCAACCTCTACATTTTTTTTTTAAATCTGAAAAAATTAGGAGTGTATCACCTCACCCAGGGAAACAAACAGGCGCGATACGGCCGCCAAAAAATAAAAACAAGTTTTTTGTGAACCACCCTCATAACAGCTTATTTTTTTCCCTGCAAACACATTTTTTTCGAAGAGCGAGACAATATTTATTGCAAAAGTAAAAACAAATCTGAAAACTTCCACGTGTTCAAAAAACTTCCGGGCATTTTTCCGGTGCACAACATTCCAGACTAATTCTCGGTTTTCCCGGTCAGTGGCCATCAAATGAAGTACGTCAAATAAACAAAATGTGCTGTATAAAAAAAGGATCCCCTGTATCAATTTTCTCGCAATCCCGCGCAAATTGACAGCAAGAAATGGCGCCTTTTTTGGCGCACATGTGCGAAACGTACTCAAGAAGGAGAAGAGCTTTGGGATTGGCTGAGTGTTTTCTTTTCGGGTCAGATCGGAATTCTACGACACTGTGCAGTGGCACGAGCCAAGCAATTCCGAGGGGTTAGGGTCATGGTACCCCAATGTATATGTGCATGCACACAAGCGTGAGTATATTTATATATAGTTATGTACGTACAGGGGTGGTGCGTATTGAACTGCAGTGCGCCAGGTGGCGGCTGCCGCCCCATGTGTGCTCATATGTCTGTCCCCAAGTGGCGTTGAAACGCACCCGAGTGACTCCTGAGCTTGTGTTAGTGAATGAAAATGCCTATAGGTACAAGCACGTAAAAGCACGCGTGTTAGAGATCATGAGCGCAGACACGTCATGCTGTGCGTTTATTAACGCAGTCTGCACGATTTTTATACGGTGACCGCAAAAGGGCGAAATTTGCACTTCCCCGTCCGCGAGATACACTTTTGTTCACCAATTAGCGAACCGTATCGACCCTATAATCATGACTTTCAGGTTTTCTAGTACATATTATCTGGTGGCATATCGAGCTTTTTCGTGTTTAGGCTATTTTAAGGGCATTTTTAGGAGCTCACTTTTTTCTCAATAACGTATTTTGAGAAATAATCCTTTTCTAAACTAAACTATACTTTCAGAGAAAAACCTCAAACTTTTTTATAACAAAATTGGATGAAAAAGCTGCAAATAGATGAAGCCTCGGCAGAAATAACGTTAGATCAACACAAGTTTTGTGTCCATAGATTGTGTTCATAAAAAAGTGTATTTTTCCAAACCTAACTTCAGAGATTTTGAACTGAAGTAAAAACAGATAATTGCATTTGCTTAAGTGTTGAAGAAAATTAAAAAACTGAACACGGCAAATACTGAAAATAATTATTCTTCCTGTTAAAAATAATATGTTTGATATTACCGGCTCTGGACGTTTTAGTACTAGCACTTTTGTTTTCTTTTATTACCTTAAGCTTTTCCAGCCTCTCATTCATTCTTTTCTGCTCGCCAATCTGGTAAAATCAATTTTCTTTTTTTACCCCTGATGTTTAAAAGTTCTAATCCTGAGTTAGATTTTGAAACGTACATTTTGAAAGTTGAGGTTGATAATATGAAGCAACAGCCACGCCAGCCACGACTATTTTGACATTTATTTATGAATTCAATTTTCAAATTTGTATTGAGTTTCGTGATTGCAGCAATTCTGTGGAATAGAAAAAAAGTTTAAAAAAATAATAACTCTATAGAACTTCATGGACGCAAAACGCGTGATGACTTAACGTTCTTTCTGCCGATGCTTCAGTTGAAAATAATGTTGAATACTACATTTTAGGATTACACTAACCACATTCACTAATTTTAATGCCGATGTCAAATGTCTGCAGAGTTTTTATACAATTTTAAGATAGAAAAAGTTTACGGTTTCTCTAAGTCGCGCCAGAATTGAACTTTTGGGTAGTCCGGTCAATATCAACACTGTTAAAAAAATCTGATCGAAATTTAATATACATGTGAGTAAAGTCATTTGCATATACCGTACATTAATTTTAATATACCATCATGTTGTAAAATTAATATACATGTATACTAAAGTCGGTAAAACAGAGTGCGTGAAAACAACAAGTTCTTTGATGCCTTCAGATCCTGTCAAATATTAAAAAATAAAGGAATAACCTTGAATTCGTCGACTTAATTCCTAATTACAATTAAAGTGCAACGTACGGGTGGAATTTTTTCTAAAATTCGCTGTGAATGTTAGAATTTTAACGTGAGTACAGGTGCTTGGAGGTTAGGTCTCTTAATTATTTGTTTAATTGAACTGTTCTCTTAAAAACCAGTGTAATTTATATTTATCTAGGAGAAAATATTATGTTTCATTATTTATAATTGAAAATTGCTGCCAAAATTGTTTTTTACTTGTGTAATGTGCAAATATCTTACTTTTCTGATAAATGATCAATATGCGGTATATGAAATTTAATAAAATAGTCTCTTAATGGCGATTTCATATACCTAGATTTTAGATTTAATATACAAATGTATATTAAATGTGTATTAAAATTGCAAACATTTTTAACAGTGAAGCTTTCGGGTTTTCAGATTAAGATTGGGATTTTTTCGGACCTCGCTTGGACTTTTGGTTTATCGGATTATAATTTGGGATTTTGGTTTGTCGGTTCAGGTTTTGAAACTGGAACGCGGCTTTTCTTTTTCACGTATCGGTTGGATTTTCGGGTCGGGATTGAGATTTCGGTGTACAGATTCGGGATTGGGCTTATAGATTCTTGAGCCTGGATCGGGCTTTCGGTTTGACAGGCCAGGATGAGACTTTTGGGTTATGTCAGGTCTTAGCTTTTTCTCAGACTTTTAGGTGGTCGGATTAAGATTGGGTTTATCGGTTTGGAATTAGGATTGTTTGTCGAGTCGGGATTGAGCTTTTGATATTCGGAATGGGCTTTTAGATGGTCGGATCGGGATTGAGCTTTTTCGTTTCATGTTTCGGTTGGACTTTCGGATCGGGATTGAGACTTCAGTCTGTTGATTAGGGATCGGGCTTTCGGTTTGTCAGATCAGGATTGTACTTTTGGGTTTTCAGGTCGAGATGGGGCTTTCTTGATTAGACTTTCAGGCCAAAATTGTGATCCCAAACCCGTATTTGGAAGTAAACGGTTCAAATTTCGAAATCCGGACTCTTCCCAGCGGTTTGTTCTTGAAAAGTAGAAGGAAAAATTCATCTTTAGGAGAGTCGCGATCAGGCGGTGAAGTCTTGTAAGTTTAAGGGTAAATCATTTTAAATCTGGGATTACTTGACCGACGACATGGCAACTGTAAAAACGCACCCTCTTCTTTGGTTATGTGTACGCGTGTGAACAGTAAAATTAATAGTGCGATCATTCAGCTTCATTGCCTAGTTTACTTGGTCTGCGTGTAGATCGCCCATACATGGATGAATTTCCTAGGGGTGGATTTTGAATGTGAGAGTGACCAACACGAAAGCATTAACTGGGCAAACATGTATATGAGCAGGGGGCACATTGCAGTTGGTAACGGCGGCACGCGCCCGTTAGGCCAGTCTGTCAATCCATATAGTATTATAGTGCACCCACGTGCTTCTTTTCCCAAATACTAGAATTATAACTTATTCATGTGTCTATTTTTAGTAAGCACGTATAAAATGAAACAATAACAAATTGCAGTATACAAAATTTAAAAAAATTAATAATACACCCTCAAAATTTAGGGTTTTATAATTAAAGCTTTGAAACTTCAACATGGATAATATAGAAATATTAAAATTAAATCCACAGAATATGAAAAATAAAAATTAAATACATTACATAAATTATAAATTTTCGAATTCACAAGTGAGCCATTTTAACTGTGATATTTTAATTGGAATCGTGCAAATACGAAAATTAAAAACTTTCCAATATTAAAGGTTTTGAAATAAAAGAATTTGAATTTCAAATTGTACAGTTCACAACTGAATCAATCCACAATTTTGGAAGAGTAAAAAATGTAAAAAAATGTACAATTTAATCTGGAAACATTCAGAGACGAACTTTAAAATATGATTTAAAAGTTCCCGTTGCTCGTTTTTTATTAATTAAAAATAGTATTTTATTTTAATTTAACAAAGGCAATAAGGAATGTAAATATCCCTTTCCATATAATTTTTTCCGACAAAAGAAATGAAACTAAATCACCCCAAAAACCGATCTACACCGACCCTTGGTTGAACTCAAAAGTACGCAACTGTCGCAACCTTTTTTTTTTAATTCCCTCGGCCTTTAATACGTGAAACTTGTTTTCAAAGATGGGCATATGAGTTAGGAAGCATACATTTTTGGTGTTTAGGTACATATCATTTTAAATAATAGAATAAAAACGAATAGTTTAGGGTGCATTTGGAAAATTTATTTTACTTTCTATATGATTCAATTTCATTTTTTATTATTTTTGTACCGATTATTTCATATAGATAGAAAGCATGAATGTATATATAACGTAATACTTATAGGCTCTGAAGTTATTGCGCAAAATAAATTGTTTTATTTCCCTTTTGAATTCATTCATTATTAATTTTAAAAACTTGCATTACTTTCACTTTGTAAAAAAAGTATGTATACAAATAAGAATTCAAAGATTTAATAGTTTAAGTTATAATTGAATTTAAAAAATCCTCTAATAATGGCAATTGATAAAACTACTAAAATAAAAAATTCTGAAATACGTGGCAATGATCCATAAAGTACACAAAATCTAGTAGATGTTAATGAATTAATATAGCATAGAAGTCTATCAAGACAGACTTTCTTATAGCAACATCCGGGAACCTATAGATTGTTGTCAGTTTTCACCTCATAGTGCAACGTTCTACCATCTACGCGTTGCGCTCGAGGTAGCGCTGGTAATGACCGACGTAACGATCAGGGATAACAGGGGTAACTGGGGTAACTAAGACGAAAGGAAACCGTGTGTGCCATGTGTTACAATTTTGTATAAAACGTGCACGTACAGGTGCAACCTACCCCACCGTGACCGAGTGACCAGCCAACATCATTGGACTAATTTTATTCACCAAAGAAAAGGAATAAGGGAAGCATATACTTAAATAAGTCCCTTGTCTTCAGATCGCGAATCGATCTACGATAAAGCAATATTTCCATTTTTATTTCCTGAAGAATTAAACGTGGAAGCGAGACCGAGGTCGTCTAATTGGTCTTCCTAGAAAGATATATGTACCAGGGTTGCTACAAAATCCCAATTTCAAAATTCCCTGACTTTTCCCTGTCTAATTTTTCATTTTCCCTGACCGCTCTAAATTTTTCTTTTAGGTATAAAAACAAGGAAGTGTCTACGCGTACCGAAAAAATCCAGCTACACGTACCGAAATTTCGGTTCAAATAGCCCCCTTTTCCAGCTCCCCCTGTTCGTACTGAAAAAATCTGGCTACTTGTACCGAAATTTCGGTACACGTAGCCACGGCCTAAAAACAACATTGCACCCAGGAGATCAATAATGTTAATGCAGAAGAAACTGTTTGTTTCTAAATCTATTTTAAACACTTTTAGTGAGAAGTTGAGAACAGTTATACATGATTTGATAAGGGGTCATCCACAAAATACGTAATAATATATATTTATATTTTACTAAAAAAGCAATGAAAAAAGTGTAATTTTCAACGAAAGAGTTGAATTTTCAAACAATAAAAATTCTTCAGTCAACGAAGAAAAAAAATGTCATAAAAAAATGTTGAACTTTCAAGCCAAAAACACGAATTTCCTGCAAAAAAGTTGAGTTTTCAACCCAAAGATATGAATTTTTATCAAAAAATTTGAATTTTCAATGAAAAAAATATGAATTTTCTACCAAAAGAATTGAATTTTCAACCCAAAAAGACAATTTTTCAAAAAAATAAGTGAATTTTCAACTAAAAAAGATAACTTTTCAAGCAAAAATGGAATAGTTACATTTTTAGTTTCAAAAATTAATTTTTAATTGAAAAAATAAATTTTCAACAAAATAGTTAAATTTCTAAACGAAGAAATGAACGCTTAACTAAAATGATCAATCTTTAACTAAAAAGAATACAATTTTTAACAAATAGTTCAATTTTCTACCCAAAAGATAATTTTATACCATAAAAGACAAATTTCCAACAAGAGACATGATTTTTCAACTGAAAAAGATAAATTTTCAACCAAAAGTAGAATACTTACATTTTCAATTAGAAAAATAAAATTAAAAAAAAAAAATTTTTAACAAAAAAGATGAAATTTTAACTAATGATATTACTTTCTACCAAAAAAGGGAATAGTTAAATTTTCAGTGTACAAAATTAATTTAAAAAAATTATTTTCAATCAAAGAAATGAATTTTCAACCAAAAAGATAAATTCACAACCAAGAAGATTAATTTTCTACCAAAAAATTATAATTTTTAACAAAATACATGAATTTTTCAACCGAATATTGAAATTTAAGGAATTTTCAACCAAAGGAATGAATTTTCAACTCGAGAAGATAATTTTTAACTTAACATGGATAAGTTAAATTTTCAGTATAAAAATTAATTTTCAGCAACAAAAATTCTTGACAAAGCAGTTCCATTTTCAACTAAGTAGTTGGATTTTCAACCAACAAAAAATGAATTCTCAACGAAAAATGTAATAGCTAATATTTCAACCAAAAAAGATTAAAATAAATCCAAACACAGTTGAATTCAACCAAAGAATACGAATTTTCAATAAAATAGTTGAATCTTCAACCAAAACAGATTAATTTTCAACGAAACGGTTGTGATTTTTAACCAAAAAAAGAAGCAAATTCTACCAAAATAGACGAATTTTTAACCCAAAAGACCAATTTTTAACAAAACAATAGAATTTTCAACCAAAAAGAATGACTTTATAAGATTGTTCAATTTTCTACAAAATAATCAAATTAACTTCAACTTCAGTTTATCGAAATTTCTCTGACTCGAATTACCTGACCTGTAGCAACGCTGATCCTAATGTACTTTTATTTAGTAAAGCAAGAAATAACTGCATCTTTAGTTAATAATCAATCTAAATTTAGTGTGGTCAACAACCATTGATTGATGTAGGTGTCGGTAAATGTTCGTAACAGGGATCTTACTGATTGGAGTAATTTGGCAAACTACTGGAAGCCATCTGAAAATAGGAGTTTCAATTTCAAGAGAGCTTTCTTTTAGAAATGATCTTGACATTTGACATACGTGTCAGTTTCGGTCAGCTATCTCGCCTAGACCAGAACATTAACACGCAAGATGACGAGCCAACCGCAACTTTAAAGTGTTGCATCTGCCTACAGATCCTGCAATTAGCCTGTGGCTGCTTCCAGTTCCAGAGGATAGGGAATCCCTCTTGAGATTCACCATATGCAGACTCCCATGCCGATGCAACGGTCTTCCGTCTACTTATGGGGGTCCATTCATGGCTGTTCAAATTAAAAAATACGTAAAAAAGTTTTTAAAATATCACTTGAACATTTTCTTAATAAAATTTATTTTCAACATTAATTTATAAATTCAAATTGCTTACAAAATTCAAACAACACATATTACGAGTATGTAATTTTCAAAATTAAAGCGTTTTACATTGAAGCCTTCGAAACTGAGCAACTTCAAATTTTAAATGCATGTACCAAATGTAAGAATTCAACTTGTATACCATAAAAAATTTTAATAATATCAATTTAAATGCGGTGTGAATTAAAAATTTTCATATTTTAACCGTGTCAAGGAAAATATTTTCAAGTCCAAGCTTATTAAATTGAAACATTATAATATTAAGAACCTCTTAAATTAAAAATGTCTAGTTTTAAGCTTATAAAATTAATATTTTCTTAATCAAAATCGTTCAAAAATAAAAATATTTAAAATCATGAAAATTATTTTTTTAAGTGTTAAAAATCAAGCCCTAATTAGAACTGAGCTACTTTAACTTTGCGGAATTAAAAATTAAACAATTCCACAAGGAAGTATACCAGAACCCCGATTTCGTAACCCCCAGTTTTGTAATTCCTAGAACTGGTGGCCCAAGCAGTTTCTCAGGGTGCAGGGCGAGAGACGGTTGCGACTCTTGCCTCGGAATGGCTGCGGTGCGCGAGTACTCAGTCGAGTATATTGCGCAATATTATGCCTTCCAATTGGAAACGATTCAGCCGACCCTGACTGTTTTCGTTTCTATTCCCCCGATTTAGTAACAAAGTTATTTGCAGGCAACTCCCGGCACTGTTACTAAATCGTGGTCCGAGTGTATTTAGGTTAATAATTAATTATCAAAATATTCTACATTCAAATGTTTTGAACTCAAAAATTAAAGTTTTTAATGTAAGCCTTCAAATAAGTAGAACAATTATAAATTTTAGCACTTCACAGGGTGGCGGTTTTCACCAAGGAAAAAATCTCCGGTCATTTCCACGTTCGCAAACATTTTTCACGGTCATTGAAATTAAAAAATTCGAACTCTTATAGCTGAAAAGTTTCTCATTAAAAGTAATCAAAACTGAACTTTAATTTGAAACACTTAATGTGGAACTCTTTTGAATTTTAAACTTTCAAAATAGAAGCTTAACATTTTTTTATTCAGACATTTTTAATTCAAACGCTCAATAATTTAAACGTACAAAATATTTTTATTTTTGAAAGATTTCGATTAGGAAAATATTCATTTTATAGGCTTAAAACTAGACATTTTTTAATTAAGAGGTTCTTAATATTCTAATGTTTCAATTTAATAAGCTTGGACTTAAAAATACTTTCCTCGTCACGGTTAAAATATGAAAAATTTTAATTCACACCACTTCTGAATTGATATTTTAAAATTTGTTAATGGTATACAAGTTGAATCGTTACATTTTGTAAGTTTAAAATTTGAAGTTGCTCAGTTTCGAAGGCTTCAATGAAAAAGGCTTCAATTTTGAAAATTACATAATACGCATCACTTGAATTTTATAAGCAATTCGCTTTTATAAATTAATGTTGAAAATTAATTTCATTGAATAACTGAAATTAAATTAAATTGCAAGGGATTCCTAGCGATTTAAAAGATTTCAAGGGATTTTAAGGGATTTTTTCAAGATATGAGGATTTTTTTAAATCTCCAAGGATTTCAAAGGATTTCAAACGCTTCTAGGAATTACAACGTTTCTTTACAGAGAACTTTAATTAAAAAGTTTAATTTATATTCAAAGAATTTCAAATGATTTATACTTTTTTAATCGGATGTTTACATTTTACAAAAATTTAAAGATATTTTAAGGGATTCTAAAGGATTACAAGAGATATAAAAAATTTCAAGGGATTTCAATGAATTTTGTACGATTTCCAAAAATGTCAAGGGATTTCTAGTGAACTTTGGATAGTAAATGAAGTTAAAATAAATTGCAGGGGATTCCTAGTGATTTAAAAGATTTTATGGGTTTTGAGGCATTTTAAAGAATTTCATAAGATTTAAGGATTTTATTAAATCTTTAATAATTTCAGGAGATTTCAAATGAATTCTAAAGGATTTCAAGAGATATAACAAATTTTAAAGAATTGTGTAGGATTGCCAAAGTATTCTCGAATGGTCACCCATCCAAGTACTAACCGCGCCCAACGCTGCTTAACTTCAGTGATCTGACGAGAACTGGTTTTTTCAGCGTGGCATGGCCGTTGAATGAATGAATTACCTATAATCCATGGAATCTTTTGCAATCTCATGCAATATTTTTCTGTCACATATATTCAATCTTTTCCAATCCCACACAATCTTGCAATCTAGTGTACACCAAAAATCCGAGTAATGAACCCATCGGTAGGAATCAAAAATATAATTTTGGTGCAATCAATTGAAATACTCTTTTTTTTAAATACTACTGATTATAAGAAATAAATATTGATTTTGTTTTTGTAATTGAAGGAATTGGTATTTAGAGCCCTTCCTGGATTTTCCCTGCACTGGAGAATGAATGATTCACGTTTCACGAGTGAAAAAGTGGAAAAGCAACTGTTACATTTTCGACTAACGAGCTATTCGCGATTACATTCCGTTAGCATGTACCATATAGTGAGCAAAACATCGTTGATAACGCAGCTATTATATAAATAATAAAAACATTTACAACAAACAAAACACGTCATTTATGCACTTTAAAATAAACCATGAAATGCTTATAGTATTATACATTTTCCATTTCATTTCAGCGCTAAAAAATAAAATCTGGTAGAATTATTGCTTTTAATTTTTTTAATTAACGATGGAGAAAATAACATGTTGTATTTTGGGAGTTGATAAATATACGGTGAGAAAATGTCTTAATTAAATTTTTCTTGACCATTATATTCACCTGGTGTAAAGTCACGCTATAACATCTGGTCTTGGTTATATGCATTTACTAATGTAATATGTGGTTTAAAGTATATTCCCACAGAAAGATAAATTGGCTGGTCCTTTCAAAAATATAGTAAGTCTCTTAAACTGTTGTTAATATATCATGCCACTAATAGGATTTTGATTCATACAAAAAAATTTGGATACGGTCATTTTATTTAAATTCCATTCCCTAATAATTTATAACAGACTACTTAAATCTTAGAAAAAAAAATCTTTGGTCGTTTTCTGGTTTTTAAGCGGATTACATTTTACACTTTTAAATGGAAAAACCAATCATATTGAATAATTTTTCATTTGAGATCTTGAAAGTTAAGCAAATAAATAAGGATTTATAGCAGAAATATGAAGTGTTTACACTTTTAAATCAAATATAGGTTTGTAAAATTTAAAATTTAAATCCTTCAAAGTTGAACAATATTCAATAGTTATGAAACTTTAAAATAGGAAAAATTCCAAATTAATCTTTTAAAATAATAAGATTTCAAATCCTGCAATGTAAAAAATGTAAAATGGTCAATATTATGTAAATTTCGAAATCAAAATATTTGTCATTGAAGCCTTTTTAAATGTACGAAATGTAACAAATTCAACTTGTGTACCATTAAAAATTAAAAAAATTTAATTTCAAAGAGATGTGAATTAAAAATTTCATATTTTAACCGTGATAAGGAAAAAAAATTCCATTTAAGCCTTCAAACAAGTAGAACAATTTCAAATTTTAACATTTCACAGGGTGGCGGTTTTAATCGACGAAAAAAAATCTCTTAAAACAGAATGCTTTTTTCATTTGAAGTAATCGAAACTGAACTGCAAATTAAAGCACCCAAAGTGAAACTCTTTTAAATTTCGAACTTTTAAAAATGAAGCTTGAAAGACTTTGAATTCTGAAATTTTTAATTCAAACGCTCAATAATTTCCACGTATAAAATAAAAGCTTTTAACACTTTCCAATTCAACAATTTTGAATTATGTGCCATAAAACTGCATAATTTGAAATTTTTAACTTTTAAACTTTTATAAATTGCACAGTTCAAAGATTTCTGGTTAAAAAATATAAATCCACGCTATCATTTCCAATGCTCTAAATGAAAACTATAATATAATCTCCGTCGTCCACTCAATAAAAATGTTGAGAAGAAAAAATTGGCCTCTTACAATTCAGAATTTAAAAATATTTCCTCCCTCCGAACTCAATAAAAATCTTAACAACCAAAAATTTCCCCATTCCTTTCAAGAAAAAATTGAAACCCGAAATTTCCTCCCTTTCAACTCAATAAAAATGTTATAAATAAAAAATTACCCTCTCCCAATTAAGAAAAAACTGTTAAAAATAAAAAGTTACCCTCTTCAACTCAATAAAAATGTTAAAAATCAGAAATTGCATCTTATAATTAAAAAAAATTAAAAACTGAAGTTTTCTCCAGTCAAAATAAATAAAAATGTTAAAAATACAAAATTTGCCCACATTCAACTCAATAAAAATCGAAAAAGTTCATCTTCCAATTAGGAGAAAAATTAAATACCAAAATTTCTTCCCTTTCTTTTAAAATTAGTATTGTGAAATGTAAACATTTTTTTATACATAAATCCTTTTAAGTTGAATTATTTTAATTTTAAGTTGTTGTTAATACAATTTTTTTAATGGAACAATTAAAATAGTAAAGTTCAAAGCTTAATAAATTAGGCAATCTGAAATTTTAACGATTCAAGGCTTTCTATTTCCAAAATTTCAGTTTCAAATTTTATAGTTTTGAATATTTTATTTATAATTGCTCATTTTTAATGAAAAGTCAAATATTGCAAATTTTACAAATTTTTTTTATTTTATTTATTTTTTTTATTTATACAAAATTTCAAATTGAATGTGTTAAAAATTGAATATTTTATACTAAACAATATTTGAACAGGATTTGAAATTGAATAAAAGCGTTTTATTATGAATCTATTAATTTGAAATTATTTTAAAATTGAAACTAGTTTATAAAGTTTCAATCTGACGTTTACAATTATTCAACTATTTAAGGTTAAGGGTTTCGAATTAAAACAGTTCAATTTTCAACGTTAAAATCTGTAAATTGTTTAATTTTGAACAGATCCAGAATCGTCTGGTAAAATAAATTATTGTTAAATTTTTAACACTCGAACTACAGTTCAGCTTTAAAAATCTTTAATTAATATATATTTACAGTTGATCAACTTAAAACTTTTTTTATCAAAAATTTTCAATCTCAAAAAATAAATTTACTGTCATTTCAAGATTTCCTGGCCCAGTGGCCACCCTGATTTCAAATCCAAGTTTTATTTTATTCTCACCATTCAAAAAATTTCCTGTCAAAAATGAATTGACGCTTATCTCCTGATTTAAACAGGTATCTAAAAATTCCCGGAAAATATTAATAAAATTTATTGTTCATAATTATAACAGCTTATAAAAAGCGATGAATATTATTAATCGCCAACTAATAAAAATCAATTTTGTGGATCACCGAGATGATCAATCAAGAAAGAGTTATTTCATAAGAGAAAATTGTATAGTAAGATTTTAATCATTGTATCAAATAATATGATAGGGTGTTCATTATCGGATATAATTTCTTTCGTGATACGCTTTATAATAGAAATTTCACTTGATTATCTCACCTGAAAGTTACCTTTTATTACTGTATACTCCCCTTTGACAGGAAACCCGGCAATGTGCATAATGCACCTTCCACCTTGTACTCATTGTGCATAGTGCAAGAAACTTCCCCCTCTTCTTTCAATTCAATATAAAAGAGATTCGAATTGCCACGCAAGTTTATATCCCTTGTATTCAAGTGCATTCGAGCGTACAAAGTAAATCAAAGATGCTGGACAAACTCTAGTTTTATGTAACACTCTAAATTTAATACTCACTCAAATGTCTCATTTCCCCTAAAATTCTATATAAAAGCCATAAAAGTACATTCAATTCCGAGAGAAGAAAAACAGAAAGCTATACAATTCTGTTAATCATAAATTCTGAATGAGACGTCTCTTTGGTACTTTCGATTCCAAAATTTTATTATATTTTCGTTTATAAACGTTGTAAATGTCCATAAAGTACGTTTCAAATTTGAGGACGGGGGGCATTACGATTGGTAACAGGTGTAGGGAGGGGGGGCGGTAACGTTACAAACTTAGATGACATTTAGTACGTTTCCTGATGATAAATTTTAAGCGGGTTTGCGAATTTTGCCTAATTGCGGACTGAATTGATAGAATCCCATAAGAAAATCCAACTACTTTTGGTTAAAAGTTCATTTTTTTCGCTTGAAAAGTCTACTACTATGGTAAACGTTCCAGTAATCGTGACCATAAGAGATTTCATTGACTTTAAATATTTAGAAAATTGTTTTGGAAGGATTATTTAAAAAATGGTTGGTACTGTTTGAAGCATTAAACATCCTAGAATATTATAAACATTGTCTTTACATTATATTTGATATTACTTTTTATTTATAAACAATTAAAAGTCAAAAAGCACCGATGTCCCAGTTTTCGTGATTTCCAAATCTGCCATGTACTAGTAATCGTGAGTCGTTGTCCCAGTCTTCGTGAAAAAGGTTAAGTTTTCTTGAAATTAGTATTTAGCGATTTGGAGGTGTATTTCAAGTGTATTTTTGGATACAAAAGTGTACACACTTGTAATTTGTATAATTAACTTGTTTGCAACATGAATTATAAACACAATGACGAAATTTAATAAATTGCAGTGACTAAAAAAATCATGTGTATTTGGAGGTTATGTTCTGTTCAACTTGTCGAAATATTAGAACTATCAATAATTATATATCTATTACACATTTTTCTTTATATTATGCAGTATATATTAATGTTACCTAACGAAAAACTACTCAATAAATATTAACTTCACTGAAAAATGATAATAAACTAAAAAATTGATAATGAAATAACTAAAGTCATGCCAATATTTTACATCAACTTTTTCAGTTTTAAGCACTAATTTATATTACCATTACTGCTCACAGTAACAAGTCAGTTCTCCGATTTCATTTCACGCCTTTTTGAAATTAATTAAATTATTATTTGTAATGAAATATGGAAACAAAATTTTGACAGAGTCGTCCTAGTCTTTGTGACCGGTCACGATTACTCGAGCAACTATGCTTTTGAAACGTCCCTATAAGCGTCACCGATATTTCTCGAACGAGAAGGTACTAAATGAAGATTTTACTTAATTTTATGAAACAAAAATTATTTTTTATTACAAAAAAATAATTTTCGTGCCGATCAAGTAATTTCTTGACATATTAAAAGCTTAAGCAAAGAAACGCCTTTCCTAACCTAAATGTTAAGCTATTTTCCACGTTTCATGATTCATCGCCACCGGCAATACAAATGAATTTTTTTACCCATGTGCACTATTTGTATAAAAAAAACAATTTGGTTTTTACAACAAGCACTGTTCAAACTTACTTAAAACAATTTTAGGATTGTATTTTTATGCGGAAAATACTTACTTCTGGCGTTTAAACCTCAAAACTCACGATTACTGGGACCGTCCCGATTACTGGGACATGTATCTACCTTATAGTTTTGGTTTGGAATGCATCTCGTTTGGTTAAAAATTCTACTATTTGTTTGAAAATATAATTCTTTTCTTGAAAATGCAACTTCTTGTTAAAAAATAATTTTTTTAGTTGAAGATTCATCTCTTTGGTTGAAAATTCGTTTCATTTTTAAGTGAAAATTAATTTTTTGAACTGAAAATTAAACTATTCCATTTCTGGTAAAAAATTATCTTTTTTAGTTAAAAATTTAATTATTTGGTTACATTTTTTTTAGTAGAAAGATCCACTCGTTTGTTGAAAATTCGTCTTTTTTGG
Organism: Andricus curvator; assembly: GCA_932195095.1. Lineage (NCBI taxonomy): Eukaryota > Metazoa > Arthropoda > Insecta > Hymenoptera > Cynipidae > Andricus > Andricus curvator. The sequence continues at coordinate 427,190 of CAKNYM010052803.1, forward strand.
TTGAATTTTGAATTTTTTTGATGAAAATTCACTTCTTTTTCCTTGAAGATTCATCATTTTATTTGAAACTTCTGTTCTTTGGTTAAAAATTTAAGTATTTTGTTGAAAATTCTTTTTTTTTTAATTCAGAATTTCTTTTTTTAACTGAATATGTATCTATTCTATTTTTGGTTGAAATTGATCCTTTCTAGTTACAAATTCAACAATTTGGGTAAAAATTTATGTATTTTGTCGAAAAATCGTTTTTTCTGGTAGAAATGTAATCTTCTTGGTATAGAAAATTCATCCTTTTTCTTTAAAAGTGCAATTATTTGTTTGAAAATTATCCTGTTTAAATTGAGAATTCAAATATTTTCTTGAAAATTCGTATTTTTTAGTTGAATTCAACTGTTTTTGATTTTAAATTTATATCTTTTTTGGTTGAAATATCAACTATAACATGTTTCTTTGAAAAAAATTAAAAGTATATAAAAATAATTTTGGGATGGTAAATATTCTTTGATTTTTACGTCCGAGAAACCACAATAGGAATAATAAACGAAAAGATTTTTTTCCTTTATTAATACCAAGAATTAAATAAAAAAGTATAACTTGTTTCGTTGAGAACTCACATTCTTTGTTTCAATCGTTTTGTAGAAAATTCGTCTTTTTGTCTTGAAAATTCAACAGTTTCGTAGAAAACTAAACTATTTGGTTTAAAATTAACTTTTTTGTTGAAAAGCATATTTTTGGGATGACGATTCAAATGTTATGCAAATAATTCGGATTTTTGGCTTAAAATTCTACAATTTTGTTGAAAGTTTATGTATTTTGTAGAAAAGTCGTCTTTTACGTTAGGGCATTAATCTTCTTGGTGTAAAATTGATCTTTCTGGTTGAGAATTAGGGGTGTGCAAAAAAAATAACCCGAATTGCGCGGGTCGGGTCGACAACCTGCATTCAACTTGCAAAACCCGCAATAAACCCGCCTTCAACCTGCATTCAAACCACATTTACGAAGTTCACAATAACAATTATTAATTAAAGAGCAATTAAATGAATTTTACTCAATTGGGATGACGTTACGCATTTTTACAAGCTTTTATTTGACTTGCTCTGTAAAAAAGCTGTAAAAAAAGCTCTGTAAAACTTGGTCCTATTCTGTAGGAATGTGTGTATGTCAGGGTCAAATTTTGCATTCCAATTTTGATACACTTCCACATATCCAATCGACATTTATGCCCTTTCGGCAACAAAAACCGTAAAAAGGGGTTTAGTTCGTCAATCTTATATTTACGAAGCTTTTCAGGTTTTTAAGTTGATTGTAAATTTATTGCGCGTTCGCGGATTTTGCGGGTTGAATTCGGGTTGTCGGGTTTATTCCCGTGCAGAAATCGCCAAGTTTGTTCCATGTTCCAGACTTGGGCCAGGCTGGGCGCCCCTAGCCTGGATCTAGCTCGAATTTTGCAATGGCTCGAGCTTGGGCCCAGCTAGTGTCAAAGTTCCAAAAATTGACGACAGATGGCGTAGTACTATTCTCTTTGTTTACTTATTACTTTGAAGTTTCGAGTGTGAATCTTTACAAAGTGGCTAATTTGGTATAAATTAACTATAAATTCATTGAAATTAAATTGCGATAAAAATGCCTAAAATAAAAAGCACTCTGAGAGTCCGGAGGCATCGAGCACTCGGCAGTATCCCATATTTACGCGGTGAAAGTGCAAGTAAGTACTTATATTAATTATTAATAATATTTTCACATCAAGATTACATGTGACTTCTAACCTCAAATTGAGAAAACTTTTTCATCGAATTATCGAGTGTAAATATATTTTTGATGTATGTAATGATGTTTAAAACTTTAATTTACAAAACAAGCATGGCGGACGTAATATTTAATATTTCTCCTTAATTTCGACTTTTAATTAAAAAAATTAACAATGGCTGGGAATCGATAATAAACTAGGGCCAAGCCTGGGCCAAGCTGGGCGATCGAGCCTGGCAATATAACCTGGCCCTGGCCAGATTTGGCGTTTCATTCAAGCTTGGCCCAGGCTAGATCGCCAGGCCAGGGCCTAGTTTTGCCAAGCCTGGGCCCTGTTTGGGCCATGAACAAATTTCTACACGGGTTGCGGGTCTGCGGGCCAACCCGCAAACCCGACTCGACCCGCATCAATTTGGCACACCCCTATATTGAGAATGCATCTATTTTGTTAAAAATTCATCTATCTTTTTAGCTTAAAAACTAAACTACTCCGTTTTGGTAAGGGAATTTAAAACTGTTCAGGGAACGTCAGGGAATTTTATATAAAAACCTGCTGACAAAGTCAGGAAATTTTGGATAAACTGAAGTTGAAGTCAACTTTATTATTTTGTTGAAAATTCATCTTTTTGATTGAGGATTAAACTATTTAGTTAAAAATTAATCTTTTTAGTTAAATTCAACTTGGTTGGAAATTCGTTTTTTGGATCGAAAAATAATTTTTTTAAGTGAAAATTTGTGGATTCCATTTTTGGTTCAAAAAATATATTTTTCAGTTGAAAATTGAACTACGTGGTTTAAATTTCATGTATTTTTCTGAAAATTCGTCTTTTGATAGAAAATTCATGTTTGAAGATTAATAAAGCTGTCTGGTTAAAAATTATTCTATTTCGGTTGAAGATTCATCATTTTAGTTGAAAATTCATCTCGTTCACTGAAGAGTCGTTTTTTTTCGTTACAAATTAATTTTTTCAACTGAAAATTTAACTATTCCGTTTTGGTGAGGGAATTTAAAACTGGGCAGGGAACATCAGGAAATTTTAGATAATTTTCAGAATACTCAGAGTCAGGAAATTTTTTGATAAACTGAAGTTGAAGTCAACTTTTATTATTTTGTTGAAAATTCATCAATTTTGTGCAAAAGTCATTCTTTTTACATTCTCATCATTTATGATTGAGCATTAGAATTTTCTGAAATTTGACATCACAGTTTTTCAACGGATATCCACATTTTGAGGCCACTTGAAGCCGAAAATCAAGTTTCGGCGATGGCGTCTGTCTGTCCGGCAGTCCGTCCGTCCGTCCATAAACACGATAACTCTCGAAAAAATTAACGGATTGAATCGAGCTTTGGCACGCTTTTTTCAGGTCCCAAAAGAAAGAAGAATTTCGTTAACCAGACAACTTTCATGGAAATTCAAAAAGTTAGAGCATTTTCAAAATATTTGAGACCATTTTTTTCAAGATTTAAACATTCTATGTTCGGTTATTCGTAATAATAGAAAAGTCGAACAATTTATCTCAACGACCTTTTTCGATAAAAAAATTATCAGAGTTATAGCATTTTCAAAATTCAAAAAATCAAAGGAAAATGAAAACTTCAAGCCAAAAAACGCAAGATATGAAAAAAAGTCAGAAGAAGAACAAAGTTTCTATTTGAAAACCCTACAAGATTATTATAACAACTTTTTGAATTTTCTTGAAAAATCTAAAATTCAAATTTTCATCGCAATGAATAATGAAAAATTCCATTTTGTGGTCAAACAAAAAGATTTACAAATTTGTTATCAATCACTTTTTAACAGAACGTGTAGTTTTGGTTTTATTCGTAAAAAACAATATTAAAAATAAAAATGACAAATTTGTGGAAAACGACAAAAGGTACAAAAAAAAATTCATAGACAAAAGCTGTTCACCCAAAAAAGAGATAAAAATTTGATATAATTTATTATATTCTCATCATTTATGATTGAGAAAGTATTAGAAATCGAGCGCGTAGCGCGATTGTCACAATCAAAATGTGTACCTCAAAGCCTACAGAACTTTGAGCAATTTAATCTTTAACTATACACACTTAATTACGTAGAAAATTCAGATTATGAAGATACATACAAATGCTGGGATCTAAATAAGATGTTTTTGATAAAGTTTCATTCAAGCATTTCAAGTGCAAAGAATAAATATCCGAGCACGAAGCACGGGGTCAACCAATATCGAGCGCGAAGCGCGAGATCCGACAAACGCGCGGCCCAGATACGCTCAAACTTGCGAGCGAAGCGAGCCGCGCGCGATGAGAATGTGCCCACGCGGTGGGCACATTTTTGGTTGGAAGTTCGTCTTTTTGAGTAGAAAATTCATCTATTTTGATATAAATTGCATCTTTTTTTGGTTAAAAATGCAACTGTTTGGTTTAAATTATTCTGTTTTAGCTGAGGACTCAAGTATTTTGTTGAAAACTCGTCTTTTTTGGTTAAATTCAACTGTTTTTGATTGAAAATTAAAATACTTCTTGATTGAAATATAAACTATTACATTTTTGGTTGAAAATTCATCTTTTTAGGTTGGAAATTCAACTTATTGGTTGAAAGTTAAAACTTTCTTAAAAATTATTATTTTTTTGTTTAAAAATCGTCTCTTTGGTTGTAAACTAAACTACTATGTTGAGAATTAGTGTCTTTAGTTTAAAATTATTATTTCTTATTATTATTTTTTTTTTCTTTAACTGAACATTCAACTATTTTTTTATATGGTTAAAAAAAAGGATGTAGTTTGCTGAGAATGCATCTTTTTTATAAGGAATTTAATCTTTTTGGTTGCAAATTCATCTTTTTGATTGAAGGTTAAACTATTTTGTTGACAATTTTTCTTTTTTGTTCAATTCGTCTATATTTTTGATTTAAACAGAAACCTTCTTTTGATTAAAATCCCTCTTTCTGTTAAAAGTGGGAGGAAACGATTTCTAAAATTTGTTCATGCCTTGAGAGTTTTTGAGTTAAAAAATAAGTTTAGTTTGCCTCGGTACTTTGAATACTTTACCGCGTAATTTTTGTTAGTGATATTTTCATTTAAAATCATTTTTCTTTTTGAATATAAATTAAAACAAAATTCCACAATTTTTCTTGACGGTGTTCTTTTAACAGCTTTTTAATCTTAGTATAAATAATAATTTTTGTATATCTTAGTCAGTTTTTCACTAATGAATGCAAAATTAGATTTAAATCTTTTTTAAAAAGTGATATGTGTTGTGTGTATATGTGTATGTGAGTGTACACGTGTAGATATTATGTTTATTTGCAGGTATTATGTTTCTGATTTTTTCAATTAGCATAATAATATATTTATCATGCCTTGTAGTTTTCCTATAAATAATCCCTGATGAGGGAGTCTAAATTGACACCGAAACATGTTGGTTCCCTGGTAGTATAAAAAAGACGGATAAAGGAAAAAGTGAGAGGTTGGTTTTGGTTGACTTTTTCTTCTTTTCTCCCTCTTTTTTCATTTGGTTATTTTTGTCTCTAATGAGCCGAAAGGTGAGGTAGTTTAGAAGTCTGGTTTTTAATTCTGAATCTTCTTCATGCTCATTTTGCATAAAATTATTCATGATAAAATAGAATTCTGATCAATCTTAATTTAAAAATTTTTAAATAGAGATACTAAACAAATGATTCGCTTCCAATCTGCAGGGTTTGTTTTATGACTATTTTCTGCTTTCTTTTAATTGAGTCTAAATAATTTTTACCTCATTTTTTGAAATAAATCTTTTTATTTAACAAATTTTGTAAGAAGAATGCACTAAATATTAGAAATTTATAAAAATTTTGTATTGTTTCTTTTTCCTATTTGTGAAAATGTAATAATCTAAATAGATTGGTTTTGAATCACCCACAAATAAAATATCAATTTATTTTGGTTGAAAACTCAATTACTTGGTTGAAATTTTACCTAACCTTGTTAACTCATAAGAGAAACAGTAAGATTTTACATTTTTACCAAACCGCCGCCCTCGCCTCAAATCTTTTTACATTGTTTTTGGATGACCCCTAAATTCACGAAGACAAAATTAGTCGCCAAAAATTACGTAAGACAGACGGGTGGGGGTCAAAACTTACGGATTCTAACAAAGGGGGGTACGTGGGTTCAAAATTTCAGGAACAGAAACTTTAAGTAATTTATGCACGGCCCCTTAAGTTAATAATCAGGAGTAATGACATGAATAAAATAACATAAGGAGGGGGCGAAATAGCATAAGGAAGGGTTATAATGAGGCATAAGGATGGGACAAAATGGCTAAGGAATATAGATAAATGACATAAAAAGAGCTAATGTCATACGGATGGGGTATAATGACATAGGGATGTATCAAATTGGTAAAGGGTGGGGCAAAATGACATACGGAAGATGTATAATAATAATATTAAATAAGAATGGGACTAAATAGCATAGGGAGGACGCAAAATATCTAACTAAACGAAAATTTGCTCCTCAGATCTAAATGAACTGATCAAGTTTGAGTCTTTGAACTTTAAAAATTATTTTATTGTCAAAAATTAATATTTCATCTTGCCCCTTTCCTTTTTTTCTACGATAATGTGTGCCTATAGTCCTTATAAGTGCGACACCGGCCGCACACACAAGTGCACGCAGGCTGAGTCAAAGGCGTCCTTAATGCCAACATGGTGTTACCATTGTGTTAGCACCGGTGAAAATTATATGGTGGTCCTTTAAAAAAATGAAAGAGAAAGAGAGGTCTGCACACTGGGGTCACGCGTCAGGAGTCCGGGAGTTTTGAAAAGAAAATGAGGCCTATACGTAATCTATACTCTATAGGACCATAGGTAGTTAACGTATAGTGGTAGTACCCTCCAAGAGGGCAGAGAGGAGAGGCCAGAAGAAACGATAAGAAAAAGAGGAAAGACGCAAACTGTTATTCTTAACAGCTGATCAAGGAGCTCCGACCCCTGGCGAATCAGGAATAGTTTTGATTGATCGGTGCGAACCCCTAACATCCTAAAGAATCAACATCATGCTGCGTAATCGCACCATAAGAACAAGGGTTAGAAATTCTTGACATCTATGGGTCTCTCATATTATATGATTTTTTAGAACTGGCCTCGGAACTGGCTAATTTAAGATTGTTCAACTCTTGACGCTGAATATATTATTTTTATTATCTAAGAAAACCTCAAATCTTTAAAATAGTCAGAAGGTGCCATTTCAGGGTGGTAACTTTTATCACCGAAAAAAATTTCCGCTCATTTCCCGATTCGCAAAAATTTATCCCGGTCAATGAAATTAAAAAAGTGCAAACTGTTAAAGTTGAAGATTTTTTTCTTTTTAAGTAATAAAAACAAGACTACAAAGTACAAAGCAGCCAAAACTGAACTCTTCTGAATATTCAACTTTCCACATGAAAGCGAAATTAAAGCCAAATAGTTGAATTTTCAACCAAATGGTCAAATTTTAAAGCAAAAAATATAAATTTTCAACCGCAAACAGTTGTATTCTTAACGAAATAGTTGAATTTTCAATCAAAAGAGACGAATTTTCAACAAAATAGTTGAATTTTCAACCAAAAAGATGAGTGGTCTACCATAAAAGATTAATTTTTAACAAATGAATTGAATTTTTAACTAAATAGTTGAAATTCTAACCAACAACGATGAAATTTTAACCAACTGGTCGAATTTTCAAACAGAAAATATTAATTTACAACCACAAACAGTTGTATTTTTAACCAAATAGTTGAATTTTCAAACCAAAAAGACGAATTTTTTAGAAAACAGTTGAATTATCAACCTGAAAAGGTAAATTTTTAACAAAAAATACAATTTTCAACTAACCAGTTGAATTGAAAAATAATAATTTTCAACCAAACAGTTGCATTTACACTTTTACAGCCAAATAGTTCAACTTTAAATCAAAAGCGACGAACTTTGAACCAAATAGTTGAATTTTCAAGCCGAAGAGACGATCATTTTCTTAGAAGACAGTTGAAATTTCAACCAATTTTCAACATGAATTTTCAAGCAAACAGGATGACTTTTCTACTATAACAGATAAATGTTCTATCCAAAAAGACGAATGTTCAACAAAACAGTTGAATTTTCAACCAAAAAATATGACTTTTAACTATATAATTTAATTTTTAACTGAATAGTTTATTTTTTAACCAAATAGTCGAGCTTTTAAGCCAAAAAATTAAACTCAAACAATTAAACAGTTGCATTTTCAAACAAATAGTTGAATTTTCAATTTAAAAAAAAACTAATTTTTTAAAAGAGTGTTGAATAATCAACCTGAAAAGGTGAATGTTCAACAAAAAAGAGAATTTTCAACAAAGAAAGATGAATTTTCAAAGAAGAAAGATGAATTTTCAACCAAACCGTTGCATTTACAACCAAATATTTGAACTCTCAATCAAAAGAGACGAATTTTCAACAAAAAAGTTAAATTTTCAACCAAAAGGATGAGTTTTCTACCATAAAAGATGCATTTTTAACAAATGAATTGAATTTTTAACTAAATAGTTGAAATTCTA
>CAKNYM010052803.1:435477-472094 GCA_932195095.1 Andricus curvator
TAATTTACAACCACAAACAGTTGTATTTTTAACCAAATAGTTGAATTATCAATCGAAAAAGACGATTTTTTAGAATACAGTTGAATTATCGAACTGAAAAGGTGAATTTTCAACAAAAAATACATTTTTTAACGAAGAAAGATGAATTTTCAACTAACCAGTTGAATTAAATAAAAATTATTTTCAACCAAACAGTTGCATTTACAACCAAATAGTTGAAATTTCAATGAAAAGAGACGAATTTTTAAACAAATAGTTAAATTTGTAACCTAATATTTGACTTTTCAAGCTAAAAAGAAGATTTTCTTCGAAGGCAGTTGAATTTTCAACCAAAAAAGATGACTTTTCTATCATAAAAGATGAATTTTCTACCAAAAAGAATTAAACTTCAACCAAAAATAGTTGAATTTTCCTACTGGGTTCTATTATTTTAGTTCACATTTCATCGAAAAAACGAGAAAAAGAAGAAAAAGGAGAAGTTTCTTGAAAACAGAAGAAAAAAGAGGAATTCTTTTTAAAAAGGGGGAAAGAGGGAAATAGGGGAAAAACTGAAAATGTGTGCAGTCGGTAACTAAAATGTAAAAAAGATATTGGCTTTTCTTACTCGATAAATATTCTTACAGATATTTTTTACCATTGAGAAAGTTTCATTTAATGGTGTTGTTAAAATTAAAACTAATTATTATTTTATGAACTTTAAGGTTTTTTATTATTTTATTATTGGTTCAGTGGCCACCCTGTTGATATCTATGGATCTCTTATTGTCTGCTTTTTTATAACTAACTAATTCAAGATTACTATACTCTTGACGCTGAATATATTGTTTTTAATATCTACGAATACCTAAAATGTTTATAGTAGTGGAAAAATTCTGCTTCTCGGTTTGGACTAACTTTTTTGCTTTCCAAAATTCAAATTGATGTAGAGAGAAGAAAGTGAATGAAAGGATTCTTTTTTTTTTAGAAAAGGTTTGGACGTTCAATGACGTTTACTGGTTCTCTTGCTGCTTATCCACCGACGTATGCGTATTTATAGGCGCGTGAGCAAATCAGGGGGTTGGTAGGATAGTTGGGTGGTTGGTTGGTTGGTCTCGGCCTTAACAAGTATACGAGGGGTGAGTCGCAGCCGGCACGCGCCTAACGAATTTTTCACCCAACGGATATCCGAGAAACTTTACAGCCTCTTTGACAAGGTTCCTCAGATTTAAGTGTCGAAGATGAAATTTAAATGAGCAAGGGGTAGGACAAACGAATCCACTATTATCAATGAATTCAATAGACCTTCTGCAATGTTGATACATATTCAAAATTAGCTTCATTTCGTACAATCTGAGTACCTGCTAACTGCTTGGATTAGATCTCAGCCAAGAAATGATTAATTTTCCAAAGGGCAATGGCTAACGAAGATGGGAGTTCTGGGCCCAAGACCGATTAGATCTTTACTACCAATAGTATTTATACACTAATCCTACACAACCTGAACATGTATGGGTGAAAATACAAAAATTGACGAAAACTGGTCCCGAGGATATTACACTCTTATTTTAAATAATATATATTGTTTTAAATATGAGGATTTTTTAGCACACGAGTTACACTATAATATCCGACAATTTAAATTCCTGACTTCCTCTGACCAATTTCTCATTTTCCCTGACCATTCTAAATTTTCCTTTCAGGCATAAAAACAATCTTACACAATTAATTTTAAACAGTTTTAGTGACAATAGTCATACAGAATTTTATAGCACAGAAAAACAGGAAGTGAATTTTTGTTGCGAGTAATTTTCAAGTAGATAAAGTTGAATTTTTTCCCATCGAAACAAAACAAGATTCAATGGAGTTGACATGGTAACCATTTCCCATGTGGTGGGTAAATCTTAACACTTGAAGTTAATTTTTGTTGCAGGTAAATATTACTCTGAAATCGCTGTAAAGATTACATTCTGTTTTTTCTGTGAGGGGGTCATTCACAAATTTCGTAAGACATACATAAAATACATTGGTCTTTTAAAAAATAGTTGAATTTTCAACTCGAAAAGATAAATTTTGAACCAAAAATGGAAGAATTAAATTTTCAGTTAAAACATTTAATTTTCAATCAAGGAAAGAAGGAATTTTCAAGAAAATAGTTATATTTTCAACCAGTGATGAATCTTCGATAATGAAAAAATAATTTTCAACGAAAAGTATAATAGTTAATGATTCCACCAGAAAATATTTTAATTTTCAATCAAAAACAGTTGAAATAAACCAAAAAATTATAATGTTTAACAAATTAGTTGACTCCTCAACCTGAACATATTAATTAACCAAAAAGATAAATTTTCAACAAAAGAGTTGAATTTTCAACCAAGAAAGATTTTTTAGTCAATAAAGAAAAAAAAATGTCATTCAAAATGTTAAAATTCCCAGACAAAAACACGAATTTCCTTCGAACATTTGAATTTTCAACCCGAAAATGTGAATTTCCTACCAAAATCATTTAATTTTCAACTAAAAAAGAGACGATTAAAAAAAAACGAATTTTCAACTAAAAAGATAAATTGTCAACAAAAAATGGAATAGTTACATTTTCAGTTTAAAAAATTAATTTTCATTGAAAGAAACGAATTTTCAACAAAATAGTTCCTTTTTGGACCAATGAAATGAATTTTTCACTAAAATGATGAATATTCAACAGCAACAAAGAAGAATTTTTAACCAAAAATTTAATGAAAACCCCTTTTTTTGTACAAAATTTAGCTATTTTGTTACAAAGTTTGTTTGTTGAAAACTAATTTTTTTAACTAAAGATTGAAATATTCCATGTTCAGTTGAAAATTGATCTGCCTCGTTGAGAATTAATCTGATTGGTTGAAAATTTAACTATTGTATGGAAAATTTATTTTATTTAGTTGAAAAAATTAATTTTTAACGAAATAGTTGAATTTTCAAACCAAAAGATGAATTTTTTACCAACAAAGACAAATTTTCAACAAAATACATGAATTTTCAACCAAATAAAATAATTTTTCAACGAAATAGTTCAATTTTCAACCAAAAGGATAAATTTTAAACCAAGAAGATTAAATTTCTATCAAAAAAGATAAATTTATTACAAAAATGGAATAGTTAAATTTTTAGTTTGAAAAATAAATTTTCAAGCAAGAAAAAAACGAATTTTCAATAAAACAGTTCAATTTTCAACCAAAGAAATGAATTTTTGAATATTTAAGTTTTCAGTAAAAAAAAATTAATTATCAACCAAATAAAATAAATTATCAACGAAATAGTTCAATTTTCAACGAGGCAGATACATTTTCAACCGAATTTCATCAAAATGCTAAAAAAATGAAGGAAGGAAGAATAATTCTCTAATAAAATCAACGGTTTTATAATCTACATTTTCACCTAACAAAACTACCGGATTCTCTTTCTTAAAATAAAATTTTTTCTTTTTGTTTAATATAAGAGGAACTTCGAAAAGAAAAAGACCTCAAATTATCACTACTTTCCACCCTGATAAAAAAAGTTTCATTCGCAGTTTCTTATTCAGTTTTTTCCGTAGATACCCAAAATCAAGGAATCGTTTTGTTCCGTGCAGATTTAAACAATATAATCGTTGATTTTTTAGATACATATTTTGATAGCGCTTGAAGAAATGTTTTATTAAAAAAAATGGAACATTGAAAAATCTTTAGTAGTTTCAGAGAAAAATGAATTTGAAAAAAAAAAACTTGTATGCATCTCCAAAAATACTCATTTATGAGAGTTCATGTTATGTAAAACATGCTGCTGAATGCTGATAGTAAGGAGCCAATCAGTCTTAGGCGATTCCTTTCAAATTAATTTGTGCTTCAATTATAATAAGGTCCAATTAAACCCGCCATAGAATGTAAGTACAAGAAAATTAAAAAAATCGAAAGTAAACATTTAAAAATCTTACCACTTTGATGAAATTGACTGACCATTTTTTGATGATCTAAACCGATTTAATCAGAAATTAGAAATACTAAAAAAAACATCTGGAAAATATTAATGAAAATAGCTCATAAATAATTGATACCTGGCAGGGTGAGTTCTGTTAATGAATTTGACGAAAGGTTCACTAGCCTCTTACACCGGGTGTCCTGGGAAGTCTGAATCGATAAAAAGTACTCGTCGGAAGGATAAAAAAAGTTGATTAGAGATTCGGTCTGCGACCGTTAAAGGTTGGCAAAGTGCATCCTTCGTCTCCCGCAAATGTTGCGCGACCTGCCTTACCGGCATTACAGGATATGCTAATGGTACCAGACCCGGGGACCCCGAGGACCCAAAACTATTCGACGCTTCGTTTCACCTCCCCTCCTAAAAAATACGTCTGTCCTGGGCATTTAAATTTTAAATCCCAAACGAAAAGCCTGTGTCAAAAACTTAGAGAATTATTTGCAATTATTGTGTCCCAAAAAGGGACATTAATGGTCTAATTGTAAGACAACTTTTATTTAGTGATGTTTATAAAAGTTTTATGTTAATTCAAAATTGGAAAAATTTTAATAAAAGGCTTTCAAAATAAAGAAACTTGAAATTAAAAACGGTTTAAATCAAGTAATACAAGTTTGAAATTTAATTTGAGCAATTTATAAAGTTGAACTGTTAAAAACTAACCATTTAAAGAAATGGAACCTGAAAAATTTGTAAGCACAATTTCAAACTGAAAGTCTAAGATAATTAACATTTTTAATAGCTTTACCAAAACAAAAATTTATAAACTTAAAAATAAAAATTAGGCATTCAAAATTCAATATTGAAGCTTAAAAAGAAAAAAAAATAATTTGAACAATTCCAAAATTTTCAGTAAATAGTTCAGAATGGAATGGTTTAAATAGAAAAATCGTAAGAAATTCACATAGGAAAGGTCAAAAGCAAATATTTTTTACTGCAAAGGTTTCAGAAATTCCCACTTTAAAAAGTTCGACAATCTTAGCGTTAAAAAATGTATTATTTACATTGAATAATTTCAAAAGCACTGAAAGTTTTTTTGTTTTAAAATTAAAATATTTAAAATCTTTATATCTCAAGTTAGAAGCAAGAAAATATAAAAAAATAACAATTTCAATTATTATGTCTTTTGATACGATCAATTTATAATGGAAAAAGTGTACAATTTAAATTTAATTTTGTCGAATAATTTCAAAATAAAAGCATCTGAAAAACAATTGAAAACAATTTCAAATTATAGATGTTTAAAAATTAACATTTTTACGGCCAAGCGAATTTCAAATAAAATTTTTCAAATTGCGGATCCAGAAGTTATGACAAAAACTGGTATTTTCTACATTTTCAAAATGTGGATTTTTTATTTCTACATTAAACCTAATGGAAAACTGCAAGTATTGTGTGGAAGAGGTAAATATAAACGCAGAAAAAATGTTTGAATTAAGAAAATCGGTCTTGCAATTTAATTTTTTCTTGCTGTCGATTCGTACCAATTTTTTTAAAAAGGGCTGCATTTTAATCAATCAAACCTTATTTTTTCGGGGAAAACATTCCCTACAATTCTAATGATTCCAATTTTATAAATTTTATAAATAAATAAGTAAATAATCTTTAAATATAGTTTGTTTAAAAAATGTTTTCGTTAAAAAAATTGTTTTAACGATTTCAACCATAGAAAAATTTAATTTCAAAATTGGAAAGAGTAGAGTTGTAGAGAATGTTTTTCCTCGAACCATCATTTAAAAAAAACGGTAAAGAGCGATAGTAAGAAAACATTCAGTTGCAAATAACATTGTTAAAATAATTTTTTTTAAGTTAAAAATTTTTTTCATCAAAAATAATGTTTTTTATTTGAAATCGCATCATCAGTAATATAATTTTGACTCTTAAAATCATAGAAAAACTATTTCTTTCAGAGATCTGATTTTTAGCACGCAAAGAGGTCTTATTTTAAGGGAAAAAAGAACAAAAGCAAGCTGGTTTCTTTCTGTGAACCGATTTGGCTGAAATTTGAAAAGCATAATTTTTTTTGCTGCGTCAGGTGGAATTCCGTTTGTGGCAGCAAAAGAATTGTTAATTTAAAAATTAGAAACATTCTAATAATTATGAAACGTTAAAAAAATTTGATGAATCACCATATTATGAAAGATCCTTTAACACTTACTGAGAACCTCAATTCTTGTCTAAAAAAATCGGATAAAACTGTACAAATATTTAAAAAATGAGTTTCTAAAAAGCCATAAAACAGCACAAAGATGCAATTTAAGGATATTTGAACCAAGGGTGAGACAAATTGATCTGGCGTGTCCGAAACCAAGAAAAAAAGGGTTATAGGCAAGTTGGAATAAACTATTCGTGGTCAGTGTCATTGCACGCGTCCATCTCTAGCCACTGAAAATGTTACTTATAAATAATTATAAGGCTCGTGCCAGTTGCTACGCAGGGGGTACAAATAAAGCTTCGGCGCGAGACAACCCTAAAAAAAAGAAGAAAAAAGACCCGTTCGCTTTTACATCTCCTTAGAGAGACGAGCTTTGAAACTTTAGATATACCGGTATACGTACATTTATGTTCTTACTAGACTATTCTTATTTAATATTCTACTAGTATACGAGTCTTCTTTAGAATCTGGCCCACGTGAGTAACCCGCGAACTGGTCCCTTACTCGAAAAAAGAAGATGAATTGAAATTATAATCATTTTTTAAAAAGTTCTAAGATTTATTTTCAAAATTCAAAACATTTTATTTAGCTGAAGTATACTTCTTATTATTTGAAAAATATCGCATGTTCCGTATAGGTTTCGCAAACGATTTAAATGTATTACCAGTGTTACGTCTCAGATAAGACCTACTTACCTCATTACAAAATAATTAAATCTAAAACTTACTCTACTTCCTCTTTTTTTGATTCTAAATTTTTTACAAAATAGAAAACATGGATTGAGGAAAAACAATGACGAAAGGTTGAGATAATCAAATTCAAGATTTAAATTATAATTTATTAGAATGGATTTTACAAGTGTGTGATTTGTCAATATTCTAAAATTGTTTTATTTAATGACTTTAACTTGATTGATACAACATGGAAGTTGGAGAATTGCAGCCAAACCTCGTCTTGGTGTCCACCCTTTAAAAAAAAGGAAAAGACTTTAGTGACGAGATTTTTAAATAAGTTTTAAGAAAAAGGAAATAACGGATAGCGATGAAAAATACAAACTTACCAACGATTTCTATCGAGTTATCTCTTGGAACGTTTAATAATCCTTTATTTGGTAGTGAAATGTGGTCAGTCCTTCCTTGTTGATTGACTCCCTTGGACGAGTTCAGTCCCTGCTGAATGATACGGTTTCAGAAATCGGCTTGATCCCTTTTGTATAGTCATACAAAGGTGTTTGGAGAACTTCTTGGGAGGGTTTCTTTGATTTTTTTAGGGGTCACTCACTTTAGTTTTAAAAAAAATGATTCTAGATCTTTTCTGTTGAGATTTAAACTAATTTCACTGATTCTAAGTTATATATATATATTTATATATATAAATATATAAATGATTTGACCCTTTTCACTAAGTCCACACTTTTGAATTTAAATTTTCTACACGTTCCGGAGAGTTTTTAACAGCGATTCGTCGGTAGAACTAAAACTTTGATGTTCCGAAGAGTTTTTGGGCAGCGATTCGACGGTAGAACTAGACTTGCTTAACCCTTAAAAACATGGGTATATATAGGCAGAAAATCGTATTAGGGGTGGAAGAATAGTCCCTTCGTGGACCATTTTCTGACAAGATTTATGGCATTCTTGACCCAGATCCTGGAATAGTGCATAGGTGGGAGGCCACGCGCCGGTGTTTGTAATGCATTTCCTTCAGGGGTTGTCGCTCGCCACATATCATTGTGACGTTTATGGCCTTTTCACCAATTGGGCCATAGTAGATGGGCCTCGCGTGTTCCTTCGTGGGGCTCCCGATCTTCTGATTGGTTGTGACGTCAATGACCGCGCATTCACATTTGTATGATTTCATATTTCTTAGAATTTGACATGGAATTTATAATATCATTCATAATATAAATAGTAAATGTTTATAACAATAATAATTGATAATAATAGATCATGGTGATTAATAATAAAAGACATAAAGATTAATTTATAACTAACGCAGTATTCGGATACATATATATAAGGTGTTCTATATATCTATGGTCGGTAAGGTAGAGTGCTTATGGTAATGATAAATTATAGGTTGTGAATATTTTATATAATTGATATTGATAAGTGGTTATTATTATAAATAAATAAATATAATCAGTAATTCAGTAATCTATAAGTGTTGTTCAGAGAATATATTCAAAGAATACTCGTATGGTAATGATAATTTGTAGGTTCTGAATATTTATTATAATTTGATATTGATAAATGATTATTATTATAAATAAGTAAATATTATATATATAACGGTCACAGGCCGTGACACTTCAGTTATCTATAAGTGTTGTTCAGGGAATATATTCAAAGAATACTCGTATGGTAATGATAAATTGTAGGTTCTGAATATTTATTATAATTTAATATTGATAAATGATTATCATTCTAAATAAGTAAATATTATATATATATAACGGTCACAGGCCGTGACACCAGGGTGGCCGCAAAACTTCATTTTCAAAATATCCTGATTTTTCCAAGACTAATTTTTCATTTTTCATGACCATTAATATTTAAATCCCTAAATTCTAATCTTGTAATATTTTTAATATAGAATCTTTTACAAATTTAATAAAACAATTTTAAATTTATAAATGTTTAATTTATTATTCTCAGGGCTGCATAGCCTAATTTACTTGAAAAAAGTGACTGATTTTTAACCAATATGTTCTTTTAAATTTAAAAGAATTTAGAAAAATTCGATTTATAAG
Source organism: Andricus curvator (assembly GCA_932195095.1). Taxonomy (NCBI): domain Eukaryota; kingdom Metazoa; phylum Arthropoda; class Insecta; order Hymenoptera; family Cynipidae; genus Andricus; species Andricus curvator. The sequence goes on from CAKNYM010052803.1 coordinate 444,347, forward strand.
ACTACAAAACAATTCAAATTAAATTAAAAAGAATAAAAATGAATGGAAAACATTTTTTAAATCCAAACAATTGCATTGATTTCAGTAAAATTGGAATGAAATTAGAAGAATATAGGGGAATCGAGAAGAATTCGATAAAAATTCAAGGTGAATTAAAAAAAAATTCAAGTGAATTGAAAACATCTATAAATATATTTTTTTGAATCATTGAATTCAGGAAGTTTGAAATGAGTTTAGAAAAATTCAAGAGAATTCCAAAGAATTCAAAAAAATGTTGAGAATTCAGGGTGAATTCAAAATAAATTGAAATGAATTGCAACAAATATTTGAAAATCTCTTTACATCTTTGGAACCCTACGAAATCCCTCGCTATATGAGAAGAATCTGATATCATCCGAAATTTTAGGAAATTCTTTACAGCCGCTCGCAAAATTTTACAATCCCTTAAAATCGTAAAAATCCTTGGAAATCCCTCGACATTTTTTTTTATCTCTTTAAAATTGGCCTTGGAGTCTTTTAAAATACCCTAAAATATTTCAACTCCTTTGAAATCCCTTCAAATTATTAAAATCAATAAAAAATTCTTCAGAATCTATTTAAATTCTCTAAAATATTTCAAATTCTTTGAAATCCCATTACTGAAATCAATTGAAAATTCCTTGGATTATTTTCAAAAACACTCAAATATTTCAAATCTTTTCAAATCCCTTCAAATGATTGAAATCAATAAAAAATTCTTCGGAATTTTTTTTAATTCTCTAAAATATTTCAAATCTTTTGAAATCCCTTGAAACATCTTAAAGCACTTTAAAATTCCTTGGAAGTATTAAAAATACCCTGAAATGTTTAAAATCATTTGGAAGACCTTTAAATTATTATAATCTATTAAGAATTTGGAATCTTTTAAAATACCCTGAAATTATTTGAAATCCCTCGAAATTATTTAAATCTATTAAAAATTCCTTAAAATCTTTCAAAATCCCCTAAAATATTTCAAATCCTTTGAAATCCCTCGAAACTTTTTAAAGCTCTTGAAATCTTCGAATCTTTTAAAATACCCGAAAATATTTCAAAACCTTTGAAATCTTATTAAATTACTTAAATCAATTCAAAATTCCTTGGAATCTTAAAAAAAAACCTAAAATATTTAAAATTCTTTAAAATCCATTTAAATTATTGAAATCAATTACAGATTCTTTGGAATATTTTTAAATTCCCTAAAATATTTCAAACTCTTTAAAATTGCTTGGAAGTATTAAGAATACCCTAAAATGCTTTAAATCATTTAAAATACCTTTAAAATATTGAAATCTATTAAAAATTCCTTACAATCTTTTAAAATATCCTGAAATATTTCAAAAGAATTCAAGAAAATACAGAGAGACCTGAATTCAATAGCGGTTAACATATGAGTTAATTTATTGAAAGAATAGTGTCCAAAGTGATATTTTTAATTAAAAAGTGACTATAGTGACTTTATCTAATAAAAGTGACTAAAAATGTATTTAAAAAAAAAGAACGACAAAAAGTGACTGTATGGAAGCCCCGATTATTCCGAAGTACTTAAAGTGCTTCTTACACAAATTGCCTGACATTTGCAAGATTTTTTTCAAACTCCCTGGTTTTTCCCTGACTTTTCCCTGATTTTCAGGATTTACCTGACCTGCGACTCCCCTGTTATTATCTCAAACATTTTAATTGTATATTTTTATTGAAAATGATTCAAGTGGTAACTTAATAAAGAGGGCCTGTGACTTTAATACAGTATTTATAAAAATTTAAAAAAAAATAATTGATGAAAAATGATATTTTTGGGAAATTATGAAAAGTGAGAACTGCAGAAATTTCTGCAAGGGAATTGTGTGTGTCCCGCCGTTCTAACGGCGCCAACAGGTGAATTTGACATAAGGGCACAATTTTTCCACCTTGCGCGGCTCACTTTAACGCGACTGCGTTTTCCGTTGAATGCATACAGCGGCACGAGCTGACTCGACGAGGCGAGACATTAGACCCTTCCTCCACATAGTCAAGGAAATTATACAGAATAAATGTGCAGGAGGTGAACCTCCTGCTCATACACTATAATATGAATAAAGGTCGTTATACTGTTCTTATAACAGTGACGGTTACCGATTCTAGTAAAAAAAAGCTAAAATGATAAGAAAACGAAATTTTAAATCTAAAAACTGCTAAGAAAATTTTGTAAACTTTGAATAAAAGGACAAAAAACAGAAATAATGATTAAATTAGTAAGATATTTAAATTATATTTATGGGGTATATTTTATTTTACGATTTCAAATTTAAGTATTTGTAAATGCAGAGTTAAAAAACTGAAACGTACAACTGTATGGTTTTTAAAATCCTAAAAGAATTCAAAATTTTAATTTTTAATATAGTAAAAATTGAAATTGTTTTTATTGTAGCATCCGAAATTGAATAATTTCAAACAAGAAACTTCAAAGCCCATATGGAATGAAATAAATTGCATTTTAAAGATTTTGAAAATCATGAAACTTTAGAAATTTTATTCAAAGGTGAAAAATTTTTTGATCGCAAACATTACAAATTTAATAAGATTAAAATTAAAATTATAAGTATAAGGAAAATTTGAAATCAAATGTTCGAAACTGTACAAGCCTGAATTATAACGTTTAAATTTTGACTATTTTCAGCTGTAAGCGAAATTACAAAATCTAAAGTTAAGAACAAAAATTGTACAAATTTGACTAATTTGAATTCAACCCAACTAAATAAAAAATAATTGGAATAATAAAGGAATCTTAATTTGTAGGTTTATATTCATTTTACTGTTGAAATCTTTCAAAAATGTAAAATTTCAAAATATACCAAACTAAAATTTCAATTTGAAACTTTAAATATTCGAGTTGAGATTACAAGTTGTATATTAGGTAACGCTATAAGTTAAATCTGTTACCATTATTGAAAATTTCTCTTAACTATACATAATCTGTTGCGTATAAACTGCAAATCTGTAAAATCACTTAAAATTCTGTATGCTCTATAAGAAAAGTTGTGCAATCCGGTGCCATCCCTATTTTTACTGATTTTTTAAATAAAAGCACTCACTTTTCTGCCAGTGCACATTTAAACATGTTTTTATTTATATAACTGTAAAGAAAGAAACTTGTCTTTAAATTAAAATTTCATTGTCTAATTTAGAATGCTCATGTTTTACCCTCATCTTTTTAAAATGTATTTCTATATTATCGGGGCATTGGAACTTATTTAGTTCGAAATAAAAATGTAAAATTGTACGAATGCTACGGGTTTCAGTTTACCCCTCAGAAGTGCAACGTACTTTTGGGGCAATAGACGAGAACGACCAAGCGACATATGTGACTCTTGATGGCTCTCTATTTCTTAACTCGTATAAAACTTTATAGACATATGCATATTACATATCGAACATTTGTAAAAATAAAAAACAAATCTAAAAAAAGTATTAAAATAAAATTTAAAAACCTAGGCTTTAACTGGAATATTTTTCTGCTGATTTAAAATATCTTTGTCTATAGAAACCATAGAAATAAAACTGGTGAAAATTGTTTAATGAGTCGGCTGACTGTATTTCTTAACTGGTAAATTATTTTCATTTGTAAAAATAAAAAAAATATAGAAAAAAATTTAAAAACCTAGACTTTAATTGGAATATTTTTCTCCTGATGTAAAATATCCTTGTCTACCGAAATCATAGAAATAAAACTGGTGACAATTTTTAAAGAGTTGAATGGCTGTCTATTTCTTCACTTGTAGAAAATTTTCATGTGTAAAAATAAAAATAATAAAAAAATAAATTGAAACAAAATTCAAAATTTAGACTTCAACTGAAATATTTTTCTCCTTCTTTAAAATATCTTCGTCTATAGAAACCATAGAAATAAAACTGTTGGCGATTTTTTAAAGATTCGGATGACTATTTCTTAACTCGTATAGAAAATTTTAATTTGTAAACATAAACACAAAATTGAAACAAAAATTAAAAACCTAGAATTAAACAGAAATATTGTTCTGCTGATTTAAAATACATTTCTTCATAGAAACAATATAAATAAAACTGGTAACGATTTTTTAAAGAGTCGGAATTGAAATACCGGAAGCGTGAGACTCAGAAACAGTGATTTAACCTTTGCGCCAAAAAAGTGGCAACCCGTTGAAGCAGGTATAATTTTGTTCACACTGCTCAGGTTAAATTCACCTGGTGCACACATATAACATAAAACCACCTCGGGTACGTTCCTTAGAACCCCCAAAACTTCCACCTCTATAACGGACCGAAACCGAGCAGACGGCGACGTTTTCAGTTCAGATATACCCGTCTCTTTAAATTCGAAGATGACGTCGAAGACAGTTAGGGTTCCGGAGAAGAAAGGCCCAGGGGAAACATTTAAAAAATAAGGCAAAAGAAGGGGAGGAGAGAGTCGAGGGGCGGGGTCAAGATTCGCAAAGAACTTGCTTATGGATTTTTCAAACAAGAGTTCTTCAAACTCTTCACTCGACGTATTTATTCTTTTAATTTTAGTGCTCGTCAAATCACACGAAAGATATTTTACAACTACCAAAATAAAAAAATTACAGACTAGAACTTTGAAAATTGGACAATTTCGTTAGAAAGGAGTTGTAATTGTATCAGTTCTAATTCAAAGCGTTTAAAATTGAATAACTTTATTTTGAATTGAAAAATCGCGAAACTGAATTACTTCAGATAAAAATTTCGAAAATAGGACAATTTCAAAAAGTTAAAAATTGAATATTTTCAAATTAGAAAATTGAAAACTTTAGAATTTAAATAATTTTCAAAGTCAAAGCTTCTGAAATTCTAGAATCGCACATCGCTATTACATACAAAAATTATTATTTCATATTAAAATTGATTAAGACAAATTTTTAATCAAACCCCTTTAAAATTTCAATTAATTTAAGTAAATTCAAATCGTTTAACAATTAATTACAAATTTTCAAATTGTTAGTCATACTTTTAAAAACTCAACGATTTCAATTTTAATTGCAAAATTAAAACTTATGAAAGGCAAAAATTGAAAATTTATCATTCAAAATGAAAATTCAGAACTCTAAAATTGTAACTATTCAAATTTCAAAAAATGATTCAATTACAGAAGTATCAATTTTAGATAGTTTAATTTTCATCTGTTTTGAATTCAAACAACAAAATTTTTACCATTTCAATTTCAACTCGTTTAATTTTTAACACTTCATTTAGAATTATCATTCATTCTCGACATTTTCCAATCAAATATTTTTCAATTTCAAACAATTAATTTTTTTAAATCTTCGTCTAAAAATCGGACAATTTTCGGATGTTAAATCAAAAATTATACGATTCCAATCTTTAAAATTGAAATGAAACAATTTGAATATTTAAATCTACAATTATTAAATACAAATACTCACTATCAAGGCTTTCAATGTCAAATTTTGCAATTTTGAAACATTTAATAGTGCAATTGTCTTGACATTTTTAATATTTGAATTTGAAAATTTATAATCGATTCGGGAGGATTTTAATTTAAAATTGTTGAATCATTAAGACAATCAATTAAAAATTATTGTACCACATTAGCGGTCAAATTCGACAAAAAAGTTGAGTTTTGAATAAAAAAGGATGACTTTTAAACAAAATTTATGTATTTTCAACGAAATAATTACATTTTTAACCAAATAATTAAATTTTCAACCCAAAAAGATGAATATGCTCAACCAAAACGAATGAACTTTCAATGAAAAATAGTTGGATTTTCTTATTAGGTTCTATTAATTTAGTTCGCATTTACGCGGAAAACGAGAAAACGACGAAGAGGGGAAAAGGGGAAGCCTGCGAGAAATAAATAGAAATTTTGATTTATTTTTAATACTTTTAAAATATTAGCTGAGAAAACTAGAAGTTTTGCTTAAAATGAATTTAATTTTCCACTGTACACTTTTTGATTTCGGACTACACACTTTTTAATCCAGACTACACAAAGTGTATCGGACCTGGCATGATTTTAGATCCAGTAACGGCGTCTTATTAATACAGGATGCAATATTTATATATTATTATTTATATTAATGACGTCCATCGTGTATGGGAATTATAATTTATCCGATCGACCAAAATGTCCCATCCATGTCCTATGACCTATACTATATATATAAGTTTCGAAGTGGCGTGGAGAAGCGTATTTAAGAAGCACTCTCCGATTTGAATTGGAACCGAGACCCGAAAAAATCCCATATATTATCTCCCTAGCCATGGAATCTCTTGATGGGCATGCGAAAAATCATGACCAATAGGCTTGAAGTGAGTTTTTGCGAACAGCTGATTCATAACGGTTTCAGACTCACGTTACGAAGGTAGGTCAGTGCCCCAGGAGGGCCCAACGCACCCTTATGACTAGGAGCACGAGCCCCTTTCACTAATACATTCATCGTTTATACTCGCAAACTCCTAAAGGAATATATGTGGGTCTGAATGGCTTAGGTTGTTCCGCGGGCTGCCGTACATCTTTTGGCAAAAAAAAAATTACAATTTAAGTAGTTTTTTTCATCAATTTTGGAAGAAATGGTTTCGGAATATCGTTATTGAATGAAAAAGTGGAATATAAGGGGCCGTTCATAAACTACATTACCAATTTGAGGGGAGGGGGGGGGCAAAAACTACAGTTGGTATAAGGTGATTTTTTGGGGAGGTTCAGTGGAAGTAACGTTACGAACTTACATAACATTTAGTACGTTTTCTGATGATAAATTTCAACAATTTTGCTTAAATGCGAACTGAATTGATAGAACCCTATAAGAAAATCCAACTATTTTTGTTTAAAAGTTCAATTTTTTCGCTTGGAAAGTCTAATATTATAGTTTTTGTTTGGAATGCATCTCGTTTGGTTGAAAATTCTACTATTTGGTTTAAAATATAATTATTTTGTTGAAAATGCAACTATACTTTGATAAAAATTATTTTTTTAGTTGAAGATTCATCTTTTTGGTTGAAAATTTACCTATTTTGTAGAGAATTAATTTCATTTTTGATTGAAAATTAATTTCTTTAACTGAAAACAGACAATTAAACTATTCCGTTAAGTGGTAAAAAATTATCTTTTTCTATAATTCGCGAAAAAGTGCCAGTTTTTCCACCTGTTTTTGGTGTAAAAAGTTACCGATTTTTGCTCGATGACGTGGCGCATGCGCAGTGCCGACCTTTCCGGGAAACAGTGACAAAAGTGGACAGATGCAGTGGAAAAAGTAAATGGACAGTGATAAAAGTGAGGCACAGTGGAAAAAGTAAATGTTATTTCGGGTGGGTTCGTGCTGCCTCGGGTGGACTCGTGCATCGTGCGCAGCCAACTTCATTCTATTTTCCGACTGTCGTCCCTAACCTAAAAGCAATTTCCTGAAAAGTCTCGAGTTGTGTATTTTGTATGTACTTTTGTCACTTGGCAAAAGCAAAAAAACACCGTCAGTTTCTCCGAAAATACTGTGCTTGGTTTTTTTCACGAAAAATCGGAAGTTTTGAAGCCCTCAACTTTATGGGCCAACTATTCAATTGTGAGAACCAGCTTATTATTACTGCCATATTATTGCCATGGTTTTGATAATTGCCATTGTCATTGTTGCGTCAATCGACAAAAAATCGCCTTCTTTTTACACAAAAAACAGGTAAACAAAAACTAGCACTTTTTAACAAATTATAGAAAAAGTATCGTGTCCCACACATTGAAAAAGCGACGATTTAAAACTCGTGTGATAGCCACCCTCGCTCCGCTCGGGTAGCTAACTTCACACTCGTTTTAAATCTCTCGCTTTTTCAACTTGTAGCACAATATACTATTTTTAGTTAAAAATTCTACTATTCGTTTGAAACATGAACACTTTTGTTGAAATTTTATTTTTTCTTCTTTGAAGATTCATAATTTTATTTGAAAGTTCAGCTCTTTGTTGAATATTGATCTTTTCTAGTACGCGTAGACACTTCCTAAACATTTATGAATTTTATTGAATACTCGTATTTTCTGGTAGAAATTTAATCTTCTTGGTAGAAAATCCATACTTTTTGGTTAAAAATGCAACTTTTTGGTTAAAAAATTGCGAAAGAATTTTGGGATTGTAAATATTTTTTTTATTTTTAAGTCCGGGAAACAACAATAGGATTAATAAACGTAAAAGTTTTTTCCTATATAATACAAAAATAAATTAAATTAAAACATATAACATGTTTCGTTGAGAATTCATCTCTTTTGTTTAAAAGATCCACTGCTTGGTTTAAAGTTGAACTAATTTCTAAGAAATGCATTTTCTTTTTTGAAGATTCGTCATTTTAGTTGAAAATTCAACTATATGGTTGTAAATGAACTTTTGTAAATGAAATTTTTTTTCAAAATCTTCAAAAACTTACATTTTCTTAAAATTAAAAAAAAATTTGTTATTTAAATATATTTTTTAATCTTTTCGAAACTTCTAAACCTTCTAAATATCTTTTGAAATAATTCAATTTTCCTTAAAAAAATCTTCCAAAATTAAAATTAATCCTTCAAAATAAAATCTAAAAAATCTAAAATAGATTTTCTTAGTTTTTGTCCATAATTTCATTTTTCTCAGCTCTTTAAAATAAGTCAAAAAGTTTACAAATTATAGTGTGGTAACAAAATGTTAAAAACAGACTTATATTCCATTATTAAACAATCATTTACAATTAAAATTGTCTCTTTTATCAATAATGTTTAGAAGCACTAAAAGTCATATTCGCTCAGAGCAGCAACCAATCAGGTTTTCGATCTCATGACTACAATTTTTTAAGTAAAGGATAAACATTCAAATTCATTTGTCTTGCTATCACGATTAATATAACAAATCACACTTCCCAAAACTTTAAATGCGATTCCAGGTTCGAATTTATATTCCCGATTAATTCCCGGTTTTACTTTAATTCCCGTCTATTTCCCGCTTTTCCCAGTTAGTAGACATCTCTGTCAATCTCACTACATCAAATTGATAGAAAAATGCATTCCAATTCAATAACGAGTTCATCAAAAAGTGGTGTAACTATCAATAGGTCTCGTAGACTTGGAATAAAAAGGACTTAAGAATAGTCAGTCACCTAACGTAAGGGCAGGTGAGCACCTGGTCCAACCCTGGCACGAGCTTCGTACAATTCAGATCCCAAGGGGTGCTCAAATCACCACATGCAAAAACTGTCTAATTTAAATGATTTTCATCTGTCAAGAAATGCCAGCATGTCCTTAAAAATAAAAGAACGTCCCCGATATGTTAGAACGAACCTCGAGATTAATTCGACCGATTAGTCGCAGAGGTCAGATATGTTCACTACATTAATTTTCTAACCCTTCGTCCTTTTCTATGTTCTATGGCTCATGTTCTTCTTGTCCACAGCATTTATCACAATTCAAATTTCACAATGTGATTTTGGACAATGAAATCTCGCTTGAAACAAATGATTTCTACACAAAAGGTTTTTTTTTTATAATTCTAAGCTCCTTGTCCTTTCAAGAAACTTTTTGAATCTCTAAAAGTTCGGCTTTTGCCCTCTTTGGATTTCATGAATTTATATTAGCACAGCAGTATTTTGTTGATAAATTATCAAAAATAATCGAGGATTTTACTTGGAATTTCAATGTATAAAATTACACAATTGTTGCGTCTTTGCAGATATTTCAAACGAATGCAACCGATGCAAGAAAACACGATTGCACAACTTTGAATTAAAAACAATTTAGAATGGAAGAAATGTAAATTAAACAATTTCCAACTTAAATTGAATTATTTAAAAATTTTAACTTTCCAAATCAGGGACAGTTCAAAAAATACTTGACACTTTTTCCTGACATTCTTGACCCCCCCCCCCCCCTCAACACACAGACGTAACTCTTTTTCTATTGTAATTGTGTGTAAGTTTAACATTGGCGTAACGCTCGAGGTCACTCCCCAACCCCCTACAGGCGTTACATATTTTTTGAACGGCATCTCATGAAAATTTTCAAACTGAAGCGTTGAAACAGGCTTTAAAGTGTTTAAGACTGGCTTAAAATTGAAAACTTCTAATAATGAAAATTGCTCAATATAAAACGATTTAACGTTAAGAAATGCCAAATTAGAACTTTTAAAGCTTTAATGATTTCAATTTCACATTTGAAAATCGAAATATTTCATGCCTATAAGATTAAATATTTTTTCATTTGAAAGTGTGAAATTTTGCAAATTTTAAATGATATAGAATGAGAGCCGCTGAATGTTGAAGCATTTGTGTACTTGAATACACAAAGCAGACGACAGGGAAGCCCTTTAAAATTCAAGATTCAAGGCCGGGGGAATCCCTTGCACTACAGACTACATACATACCAATCCCCTTTCGTTCGTTCACACCCCCGGACCCATCCCCCACTCCACCGAAATAACTCGTCCCAAAGAGCGCGGCGGGCCTTATCCCAAATCTCTTTCAAGTTTGACTCTCACTTTCGCGATACTTGACTTCCTTAATTTCTTTTCATTTTTAACATTTTACTTGCTTTACAACAAATTTCTTCAAATTTCGGATTACCCAGTTTTCAAAACTTCTTCCTGAACCAGAAATTAATCTAATTATTTCAAGGCTGAACATTATTTTGACAATTTATTAATGCGGGGGGTTAAGGCCGAGTTTGTTTTTGAAAAAGCTTCAAAAATAGTGATTTGTAATAATATTATCTGTTGATCTACATCTTAGACAGAAAAATCTGGCAACAATATTGACAATTTTTGTTTTATTTGATTTAATTTTGAGGCCCATGTTGTTCATGCTTGTATTCAGATTGTTCAGCATTCTTGGCAAACCTTCGACTGACTCTGCCAGAACAATCATATCAGCTGCGAACGCTAACCCACGTACTCTCACTGTCTCGAGATCCACACCTTCTTCGTCGAAGAGGGCCATCTTAGCCACTTGTCCATGAATATAATAAATAGCCATGAGGACATAACGCATCCTTGTCTAACGTCTTGCATAATATCGCACCCCACTTCCCCTTAAACTATTCACTTATTCTTCAGTATTAAACTGAAACTTACCCATTTTAAAGAAACTAAACAGACACCAAAAATAATACCAGTGACCAAAAGCATTTAACTTGCAATAAATTGAAGTCAGAATCCACTTATTCACAAACGAAAAATCGCGAGAGGAGCGAGAGTCACGGCGCCATTGCATGTGGCAGCAGCAGCGTGCATACGCCTGCGCTATTCGAGAGACGCCATTTACTTTCAGCGGTATATTCAAAATAAATTTGAGCTTATACTAGAAGGGTTTTTCTACAAAACCATGTTAATGCCACTTTTTTCAAAACACACTTTATTGGCTCAAAAATTCTGTAAAATTCCATCGCACATTTTTCGAAGAAAATCTTTAATTTTCAAATTGTTTAAAAATAAGAGATACGTAAAAACTAATAGAGCCATTCGATACCACAATTTAAAAATTAATTTTTTCGCGAAAAATTATCTATTAGCTTTTGTCCTGATCGTTTTACAATTATTTTATGAGAACACCATTTTTTTGACTTTTTACAAATTATTAAAATTTTAATAAGAAAAAACCAATTGTATTTTATATGAACGTTTTAATAAAATTATATTAAGTTTAATATTTTAATTTTCAAGAACGCTGCTCTGCTTTCCTGCAATGTTTTTTTTTGTATTACTTACATTATTATTATACCATTAAGCCATTTCCCTTTCGGGGTAGGCGTGACTTGCTCGGTGAGGAAGGGAGTAATTTGAGGTAGGGGGTATAGATTTTTTAGATTGATCTAGAATTCTCGTGTTATTTGTTTAAATGACACGTTTGTTCCGCAACACTCCTCCGACCCAGGTTGCTGATCAATCTCTCTAGCGATCACCCCAAGTGAAGAGCCTCACCGAAATAGGTGTCGAGTTATGATTCTTCAAAGTAACTGGATTTTTTATTAAGTTCTGACTGAAAAATAAAATTCTGAAGTTTTCATCTGTACTCTGGAACCTGTACATTTTACGAAGAAAATAAAAAATGTTCTGAATATTAATTAAAGTAGACTCATTTCCGAATAAAACAACGTTAATGACGCCACAGGAAAAGTTGTAGAGCAGAACATTTTTAGGTAAATCGAAAAAATGTGACCATCTAGCCCCCATAGGTCACGATTTATGACCATTTACCATGTCATTACGGAACTTTGACCCTTTTCATTCGGAAAAATCCGTCTATATTAAAAACTTTATTGCATTTGTGTCGCAGATATGCATCTGTAATCTTTAGAAAATACACATTTTTTCTCTTTTGCGTTAAAACTAAATTAATGTTTCTATAATTTTTTAAATAATACTCTTCATACTATAGATTTTGTATACATGATATGAAACCTACCTCCAGCAGATCTGGTTTTGGCTTCGAATGAAGGAAAAACCATAAATTAATCATTTGTAAATTGTTTTAACTTCATTAATAACAATTGAAAAATCAAATAATAAGTGACTTGCAATAAATACAAACAAGCGGTTAAATATTTTATTTCATTGATGAAACAATTAATAAAAATGGAATGGAAAAAGTCGAAGTTCCATGGTCATAACTCGTGACCTATGGGTGCATTACGAAATTTACGCAAAATTTCCTACTCTACAACTTTTTTCATGGCTTCATTAAGGTTGCTTCATCCCGAAATAAGCTATTTCGAAAAAAAGTAAATACGTGTAATTTGCCCTGACAAATAGGTGGAAAGCTGACAACTTTGGGAGGTCATAATTTATGACCTATCGGGGGTAGGTCATCGTATTTTTTAGAATTACTGCAAATTGCGTCTGTTTTAATTAATAGCTGGAACATTTTTTCGCAAAATTAACGGGTTCAAAAGTACAGATGCAAATTTCAGAATTTGATTTTTCAGTCAATTTCAAAAAAATTCAAAAAAATTTAATATCAATGGCTCTGACATTATTAAATAATTCAAAGTAGAACATTTAAAATGGTTATACCATAGTTAGGTTAAATTAAGGCAGTGCAATGTCAAATATTCCCTTTTCCAGGTCCGCTATTCGTACCGAAAAACCCGGCTATTTGTACAAAAATTTGTAAAGTTTCAAATTTTGAAAATTATAGAATTAAGAGATTACACTTTCAAATTGATTTATAAATTATAAATGCAAAACTGTACGATTAAAAATTTTTGAATTATCCACAACTGAACTCCTGATCTCCTGCACTTGAATGAACAATTACAAAATCTTTTTAATTAATTAAAATTTAGACTTTTATCAACAGTACTTAGAGAACCATAAAAAAATAACGTAGCAGAGAGAGAAATAATAAATAATAATGCAAAATGAAATGACCTTGAGAATTAAAAAGCAATTAAATGTATTAATAGAGGATCATTCGAATAATTCAAACCACAAATGACTGGATTATGCGAATTAAATTTCGTTCTACGTCTAGCGGAAATCGGAGATCTTTAGAGAATAATTTAACACATATAAAATGTAACACTGAAGGCAATCAACACATGGGCAAAAGCATCACTTTCAATGCCATTCAGAAATGCTTCTCGTGATCGTAACCACGATCCATATACCTATATTTAAAGTGTTCATCCCAAACCTAACCTTTCTGAAGCAGATAACCGCCAAGTTACATAATACGAAACTGAATTTTTTAAATCCTATAAATAATCATTTCCAAATTGATAAATTCATACGAAATTAAGATCAATTTTAAATTTGAAGACGATAATAGGAAGATTTTTGTCCGTACATACTCTAACGTGAAATGATCTCTCAAAACTAAACCTACGCGAAGTTTTAAATTAAAATTGTTCAAAATTGCACAATTTTAAATTAAAATCATTTACAGCAAAATATTTGTAAAATAGAAAATGCTAAAATTAGAATAATGTCATGTCAACAAAATTCTAAATTATTTGGTGCTAATTTAAATAATTCAAAATTGTATGATTGAAAAAAAGAAAGCCTTTTAATACTTGACCGGCTATAAATTCAGAGCAATAAAAGTCATTAATCATTATTTTCAATTTGAATCGCTCAAGCTTGTACATTTTTAGTTTTGAATTTGTAGTATTAAAAGTGTTTTTTGAGGGCCTGGAAAGAAAGTGTTCAATTTGGGTGGCTTCTGCTTTGTAATTGTATAATTTTAAATGTTTTTCGTTTGGAAATTCAGACGCCTTACGTTGTAAATGAATTTTTTAACGGAAATATTTCATTACATTTGGCTAAAAATTTCAAGTTTTTGGAAAAACCAAATTAAATTTATCGAATAAATAAATTCAGTTGAGAAACTTAATATTTAAATTATCAAAATTATACGCATACTGACTGAAAATAACTGTATTATTGAACAAATTTGGATTTAGAACTTAAACGTTCAACATTTTGTCATTTCAATTTTAAATTGTACAATTTTCAATTAAAATCCTTTATAGCTAAATACAGTGAAACCTGGATTTAATGATCCTCGATTTAGTGTTTCCGAGAATTGACGCCACGCCGCGTGAGAGGAGCTGCGGGAGGATGTGCGGTGCTCACTCAGGCGTGTCAAAACAGGAGCGTTGCGGTAAGGCGCTTACCTTAACGGCCTACCTGTGTACCTGCGTCATGACGTTGCGTGAGTTCACTCAAAGCACGATGGCGAGCTCACGTCGACCAGACTGGTCGGATTATTTCGTGCGATCGAATGAGAGTGTCTTTGAAATTAACTACCGCGCTATCTGATATGCGAATATATATCGCGAAGTAGTATCTCGAAATTATTGGAGCAATGTTAATGAAAAAGAGCAGTGCATATCAATTCATTTTAATCAAAAATGTTATACTGCTGTTTAAAACTAATTATTTACTATAATCTTTCTTGTTAATATTTAATTGAAATTCAAATTTCTGCGCTGTCGTAGCTACCCAATAGGCTCTACGATTCGACAAACAAACAAAAAGAAGTATTAGATAGACAGACAGAGAGAGAGAGAGTTTAGTTACATTTTGCTAAAAAATTCAATTTTTTTTAAAACCAAATTAAGGCGCTCTAAAATTTGAAAGCACTATAGTTGACTGTTAAAATTTCTAAGAAAACTTTAAATTTTGAATCATCAATTATTGCAAAAACTTTACTACGCTTCAAATTTTCGGAATCATCAAATTAAGAATTTAGTAGTTGAAAGGTAGTGTCTACATGTACTGAAAATATCCAGCTATTTGTACCGAAATTTCAGTATAAATAGTCCCTTTTCCAGGTCCCGCTATTCATACGGAAAAATCCAGCCATTTGTACCGAAATTTCGGTACACGTATCCACGGCCTACTTAATAATTATAATTTTAATTTTTCTGCTCGTCAAATTTCTAATAAAGTTAAGTCTTCAAGAAGGTATCGTTTTAGGAAGTCGCCTCACGTTAGCGTAGATTTAGTCACTCCGATCTTTTTATTCTACCCCATTTTATTTTACGTAGATAGGGTCTATTAAACCCGAATAATAATGTTTGATCATCTAATCTAAGCATTTAAACAATTTATCGTAAAAAAGCTGAAAAACTGATTTTCCGTTCAAAACATGTGCATAAATGATCAAATAAGGAGCAACAAGTACACAAAAAGTGTGATAAAAAAAGTGAATTATAAAAACTCACCCTCTTCTCTATCGACCACCTCCAGGTAGCATCTCTGCACATTTCTTGGGGAATCTTCAGAGGAGAGGGAAGAGTTGTTCAAAGCACGCACTATGTTCGTCATTGGAGAAACAATAGACCCCAAGTCTTTCGAATATCGAATCGGCGATTCTTCAATTTCGATAATTCTTGGTAAAATATACTTTGCTTTATTGGACATTTTTCACGACTTTAATTAACTACCGAATCGAACCAAAAATTCACGAATCCTTCCCGAAATAAAAAAATTTGACACACGAAAATAGATTAGTTCAATTTATAAAATTTTAAAAGTTACTTCCACTTGAAAAAAAATTAGACGAACGTAAATCGGCTTAGAAAAATCTTCAAAGTTCGAAAAATCAATCACTTGGCGCAGTTGATTAAAAAATTTATTTGAAACACGATCAAAGTTTGATTAAGTATTTAATTCAAAATTCCTGATGATTTGGTCAAGCTGATTAAGCTACATTGAGGAATCTGAAATCAGAAAATAAAATTGGATTGATATTTTTGATAATTTTTTATTAATCTTAATGTATTCTCTTTATTATCCAATTCATATGAACATCATAATACATTCTCCTTTAATTTCAATACGTAAAAAATTATTTGTAAATAACTAATGAAAATAAAAGAAATGGCTTTGAAGGAATTTGTGGAAGTGGAATTTTCATATCGTGACACAAGCTTCGGTTCTGTTTATGCAATAACACACTTACACATTTCCGTTTCTTCTATTATTGTTATTGTTTAGAAACCTTAAACTGACATTAAAATGGAAATAATTATGCAGATTAAAAAGCGTTCATTAAATCACAGTAAATTAAAACACAGTAAATTAACATTCAAAGTGAAGAAGAAAGTACGACCACACGATAAAGACTGCCGAAACGTTCTATAATACATGGAATGTGGTACTGCGCGTATATGCGAGTATGTGATAAGCAAAACCTCAACCGTCACATGGTGGTTGTATGGAGCAGAAATCTGAGAGAAAATAAACAAATAAAGTTTTGTAATAATAATTCTATACTCTCACAATTTTCATTCTTAGAAAATTCCTATCAAAGAGCGAGTCCAAAAATTATAAACACAAATAAATAAATATATAAATAATAATTAAAGACAAAAGTTCTCTTCTATTTATAAATATTTATTCAATATCCAAAGAACATTCAAAATCAATATTACAGAATCACATTAACTTTATCCGAAATTCGTCTAATTTTGGTTTAATTCCATAAACATTTTGACTATAAACTAGGAACTAGGGTGACCAATAAAAAATTTAAATGTTTAAATTTTGCAAAGGCTTAAGAAGTTCTTTTGCAACTAGAAAGTATTTATTATTTATTAGGGAATTAGCCCTAAATTTTATTTAAAAAATATATGTTTGAAGATTTTATCGGACTTACAATTAGAATACAAAAATGGTGCAAATACATTAAAATTAATGCTTTGAAATGGCCCCTAAACGTTTGTTTCCTGGAATGATATGTATAGGATTTCTTCTTCAATATAAATTCAAAAATAATTCAATATAAATTCAAAAAGAATTAAAATGAATTTGAACAAATTAATTTTTAAAACCCAATGAATTAATTCAAACTCAAGTGGTAAATTCCAAGAGAATTCAAATGAATTTAATAGAATTCAAAGATCACATAGTGATTTTATCTTTAAAAAGAGATAAAAGCTCCCATTTTTTTCAAGTAAATTATATCTAAAATTACATTTTAAATTTATAATGTAACATCTTTGAACTAAAAAAATGTATAATTTTTGTGGATTTTCGAAATTCAAGATTTTTTTCTGCCACCCGGCATATTATTCCAGGGAAAGAAATGTTTGGATAAAAATGTTCAATAACTGACAATTAGTCTCCAGGGGTGAAAGAATTTTTCAACCTTCAATTTGTAGTTTTTAAAAATCGAAAACTAAGCAAACTTATTTTCAGACCTAAAACGGCTCAGCGGAACTTCTAAACAATTTATTTAAAATCAAATAAAATTGTTGGCGGTATTTTTTTACCAAAAGGAAGAAATTTAGGGGGTAGCGTTTGCAAAATTCAAAACTGCAAATTTTTATTGGACATGCTACTATATACCTATATCCTATAGAATAGACATATACAATAATTTTTTTTAAAGGAAATTGATGTAAACAGTATTCAGAAATATAAAATACAAGTCTAACTGTACTTTTGTCAATTTGATCTTGAATATCAATCTCCCACGATTAAAGAGTTTGCGTTGCAATACCAACGGTCACCAGTCAGCGGTTGACATTGCACGCAGAGAATGTGTCATATAATCTTACCAGTAAACCAGGAACGGGTCTAAAAACAGTAATCCGAACACCTATTATTTTTCGCCTAAAAGTAAATAATTGATTATTTCATTGCCATTTTTTTAACATAAAATATAAATTAATCGAGGTAACTAGAAATATATTTTTTTAATTGATTAATCTTTCGAAATTACTTTGTTGCTCTTTACCAAAAAATAAGATATACTAAAAAAAAAGATATAATAAATTAATCGAAGGCACACCGAAAATATTTGGTCTACGCTCACCGAATTTCGTTGAACATAGCCGCCCTTTCCAATTTTCCTATGGGCTCACTGAAAATATTTGTTCTACACTTATGTACTAGACAGGGCCCTGCATACAAAATCAAACCTTTATTATAAAATTGTATTATTTTTTCTCCCGTAGTATTTTTGAGAACTACTTTTCTTAGTTTAGTCAGTAGTGGTATAAGTAATCTTGAAATAATATTTAAATATCTTTCAATCAAGTAAAATGTAACTAAATTGATTTATTTTCTGGTAAAAAGTATTTGGCTTGGTACTTTTCAAATTAAATAAATATGAAAAAATGTATATTTTACGGCCCTGTAATAACTGTCGCCCCCTACTGTATTTGTCTCGACTCACGACAATATTTATCCTTCACATCACAGATTGCTCTCGTGTCTACTGTGAAACAGGCGAGTAATACGACTCTAGATCGCTTGCCAGTTGTCCCTTTTGAAATTTGAGAATATTTTGAAGTGTGGTCCAAAAATCAAATGCGAATCACAAATTAGGATCAGCAGACTATCGTAAACTCACTTTACCCTGCTTAATAAAATTAAAATTATTAATTACAGACAGGGTCGTACGCAGAAAAAAATTTCGGGGAGGGTTTTCTGGATCCGTTCAAATTTTACATTATTATTATTATTATTATTATACCATTAAGCCATTTCCCTTTCGGGGTGGGCGTGACTTGCTCGGTTGGAGAATAGTAGTGTGTATATGGGTATACAGGTATACGGTAGGTAGGAATATAGGTATGAGGTGGATAGGTATATAAGTGTTAGGTATATATATTTTAGATTGATCTGGAATTCTCGTGTTATTTATTTAAATGACACGTTTACTCCGCAACACTGCTCCGACCCAGGTTGCTGATCAATCTCTCTAGCGATCACCCCAAGTGAAGAGCCTCACAGAATTGTTATGTATGGTTCTCCACTTGGGCCCATTAGTATCCAAGATCTTTGTTTCAGGCGTCATTCATTCTACTGTCACTCTGTTTACAAACTATTTGTCGCCACACTTTTCTGTCCTGGCATACTACTCTAGCTTCCTTCACGTCCATGCATTTTTTCATGCAAGCTCTTGTGTTCCTATGGCTTCTTATGTCTCTACGGATTAATGTCTCATTTACAGATTCTAACCATTCTTTTGGCGGTCTACCCCTGGGCATTCTGCCATTTACTTTACCTTTATACACTTGTTTGGTCAGTCGTTCATCTTTCATTCTTTCAAGATGTCCGAACCATCTTAATTGATTTCTTTCCCATGTGTCAACTATTGTCTCTTTTGCACCACATTCTTTGAGGATTGTCTCGTTTCGGACTTTGTCCATTAGTGTTTTCCCGCATATTATGCGCAGAGGTTTCATGCCGATCGCGTTAATTTTACTCCTGTCCTTTTCTTGACAGGTCCATGTCTCGCTACCGTATAGTACAGTCGGTACGAATATAGAATTGTGTATGGCCATTTTAGCTTTTTTTGATATGTTTTTATTTGTTAGGATGGACCCTGCTCTACCGATAACCTGTTTACCCTTATTTATGCGCCTATCTAACTCCCCATCTATTTTTCCGTCGCTAGTGAATAGACTACCTAGATATACGTACTTGTCAACTTGTTCTAATCTCTCATCATTTAGGACAATGTTGCACATTGTTTTCTCACTCTTTCCCTCGAACACCATGATTTTTGTTTTATTTACGTTAATTTTGAGTCCCATGTCCTTCATGCTTGTATGAAGTTTATTCAACATTCTTTGCAAGTCCTCGACTGATTCTGCCATAACAATCTTGTCATCTGCGAAAGCTAACCCACGTACCTTAACTGTTTGGAGATCTACACCTTCTTCGTCGAAGAGTGCAGTTCTTAGACACTTATCCATGAATATGATAAATAGCCACGAGGACATAACGCATCCTTGTTTCACGCCTTGCGTAATATCGAACCAGTCACTCAGTTTCCCGTTTACCCTTACGCTCGCTTTACTACCTGTATATATTGTTTTTATTGCTTGCAGGAGCCCTCCATTTACTCCGTATTCTTTAAGAACTTCCCAAAGTTTACTTCTATTTACCGTGTCAAATGCTTTTTCTAGGTCAATAAATGCACAGAAAACTTTCTTTCCTACTCTCAAGCTTTTTTCTGTGATCTGTCTTAGGCTAAATATCTGATCTGTACATGATCTTCCTGGCATAAATCCACTTTGGACTTCCCATATTTTTTCTTCTGTGATTTCCATTACCCTACGAATAAGTATTTTTGAGTATATTTTACTTACGGTGCTTAGTAGGCTGATACCTCTGTAATTACTGCAGTTGTTTTTATCTCCCTTTCTTTTGTATATTGGTACGATAATCGCTTTTTTCCAATCGTCTGGGACTTTCCCCGTCTCGATACATAAATTTATTAATTCGCACAACCTGTGAGGTATGTACTCGCCACCGTATTTGAGCATTTCAGCACTAATACTGTCTATGCCAGCAGCCTTACCGTTTTTTAAGTTCTTAATTGTGTCTCGGACCTCAGTGACACAGACTTTTTCAATTGGGTTTTCTAATGCATTATGTTCTATGTCGCAGTTTTGTTGTCCTATATCTTCACCTCCTAATAGTTCTTTAAAAGAGTCTTTTAAATCGTCTACTATCCCGTCTATATCATATAGCATTTCACCTTTGCTGTTTCTCATGCTAGCAAACTCTGTACTTTTACTTTCCTTCAACTGTTTATATAGTAGTTTCATTATTCCTCCAAAGCCGTTTTGTATTTTGTTCTCTTCTTCTGTTCTGATTTTTTCTTTACTCTCCTTGACTAGTCGTTTCATTTTCCTCTTTTTGTCTTTGTAATCATTTTTGAGTCTATTTCTCTCCTCATCGCTAAGACCTGTCATGTTTAATGTTCTCTTGTGCGCTTTTTTCTTTTCTCGCTGGGCTGCTTGAATTTCATCATTCCACCATGCATCACCAGACTTTCTTCCTACCACTGCCGTACCACACACTTCAATTGCAGTTTTAACAATGATATCCCGTAATAAAGCCCACGCGCCCTCTATATCTTTAATGCTCGTAAGCGCTTCCCAAGTTGGCCTATCTATGCGTTCGCTTAACTTATTTTGAAACTCTATTCGCACTTCCGGTTTCTGTAAATTTTCAATCTTTATTCGAGTTTGTTTCGTTTTTTCTGTTCTCTTTCTTTTCCATCCCCGGCCTAAGTTTATTTTAGAGATTAAAAGATAATGATCAGTATTGCATTCGGGTCCCCTCATGACTCTTGTATCTACAACTAGTTCTCTTAGTCTTTCATCCGCAATAACGAAGTCAATTACACTGCGGTTATTTCCTTTACACCAAGTGTACGTGTGGATCATTTTATGTCGAAACCAAGTATTGGTAATAAATAGGCCCTTTTCTAGGCATAAGCTAACTAATTTTTCCCCGTTATAATTTTTTCTTGGATCCCCAAATTTACCTAGTACCCTTTCTGTATCTGTATCCTGACGTTGAACGCCGACCCATCCGTTCATATCTCCTAGCAGAATTATTCTTTCACCTGGATCGCAAGTACTTATTGTGTCATTTAAAGTGTCCCAGAAAGCGTCTTTGACTTCTCGCGGCTCACTGTCAACTGGGGCGTAGCACGCTATGATAAATAACCTTCTGATTCCTACCTTCATTCTAGCCCACAACAATCTGGGAGATACAAAATCATGATCTTTGAGATGCTGTCTTGCTTTTTTATTCATAATTAAACCGATCCCTTGACTACGATTTGATTCACTACCTACTCCTGACCATATTTCAAAACCGCCTTTCAACACCCCATTTTCTATGTTTCTACTTTCGCAACCCTTTTTCTTCGTCTCAGGTACACATAAAATATCTAGTTTCCTTGCATGCATAGTTTCTCGTAGTTCTCTTATTTTAAGGTCATTCACTCCTCTAGCATTCCAGACACCCAGTCTCCATTCATCGCCTGAAATTCGACCTTTACGTTTACCGTGTGTATGCATTTTGTCGATCCAAGTTTCAGTCCATTCCGAGGCTACTTTATTGTTTGTATTATTCATGTTTAGATTGTACACCCAACTAACACCTTTATGCGCGAAATTTGTTTTGCGAGCCGAAATCATGTCCAAGTTAAGTGATTATTCGTCGTACGGTGGATAGTCTATCTGTAACGTCAGTCCCATCAATACTTCTGTTACTGTGTGTGGGGGGGGGGGGACGGAGAAAGGAAACCGAGAGTCTCAATTGGTTGGTGATTTATTCTGAGAAGGTTACCAGCCTTCAGCAGCGTTGTATTTGATAGGAGTTAATATGTGTCCAAAGCCGAATACTGGCCTACCTCTAAAACAGAAGCCAATAAGTCTTTTTTTTTTTTTTTTTTTTTTTTTTTTTTTTTTAACGATGTCCAGTCTTCTGGCCAGTGCCTTTTTTCACACTTCGGGGGGGGGGCACCCCCCCCTTGCGTATGCCCCTGATTACAGACTTCACAGCCCAAAATGGTCTCAAATAGGGGAAACAGGGTGATTTTTCACGAAAATAGGAGAATAATAGGGGACCAAATTCATTCAAATAAAATTATTTTAGGTACCATACTGAATTCAATATAAAACGAATGTTCAACAAAACAGTTAATTTTTCAACCAAGGAGATGAATTTTTAACTAAAATGATGAATTTTCAACCAATAAAATGAATTTTCATTAAAAAAATATGAATTCTCGACAAAAAAGGTAATAGGTGATATATCAACAACAAAAGTTTCCTTCAAACCAAAAAAAGTTTAATTCAATCACAGAAAAAACAGAAGATAAACTTTACATCGATTTCCGACGAAAGATTCTCTGCAACAAAAATTAACTTCAGAGGATAAACTTTACACAAATATTGGTTAAACTTTCTTCTGTTTTTCCATGACAAACACATATATTTTGAAAGACGCGAAGTTGGCTGAACAAAACTTTATCGCTCTAAAAAATGTCCTGCAACAAATTTTATTCTTAGTTTTTTCTGTGATCAAATAAGATGGATTTTCAAGAAAAGTAGTTCAATTTTCAACCAAAGAGATCAAGCTTCCACCAAAAACATGAATTTTTAACTAAATAATTAGACCTTCAACAAAGTATAGTTGAATTTTCAACCAAAAAGATTAATTTTCTACCAGAAAAGACGCATTTTCACCAAAATAGTTGAATTTTAAAACAAAACATGTGGATTCTCAACAAAAAATGTAATAGACAATACTTTTGATATTTCAACCAAAAAGGATTTTAATGTTAAATACAAAACCGTTTAATTCAACCAAAAAACACGAATTTTCAAAAATATATATGAATTTTCATCCAAATAGTTGAATTTTGAACCAAAACAGTTGAATTCAACCAAAGAGATGAATTTTTAACTGAAATGATGAATCATCAACTTATCAAATGAATTTTTAACAAAGCAGTTCATCTTTGAACCAAGTATAGTTGAATTTTCAACCGGAAAATATTTGTCCTTTAAATCAAAAATAGTTGAATTCAACCGGAGAATACGAATTTTCAACAAAATATTTCAATTTTCAACTAAAGCGATGAACCTAACACAAAAAATGAATTTTCTCCCAAAAAATACAAATGTTCAACTAAATAGTAGTTGAATTTTTAACTAAACAAGATCAATTTTCAACTAAAAATAGAATAGTTGAATTTTCAGTTAAAGCGATTACTTTTATACCAAAGAAAAACAAATTTTCACCAAAATAGTTGAATTTTCAAACAAAACAGATGAATTCTCAACGATAAATGTGATAGACATAACTTGATATCACAACTACAAAAGATTTTTATTAAAAAAAAGCTTGAAATTAACCAAAAAAGACGAATTTTCAACAAAATAGTTAATTTTTCAACCAAAGAGGTGATTTTTTAACATAAAAATGAATTTTTAACAAAGTAATTCAATTATCTACCAAGTATAGTTGATATTTCAACCCAACCAAATTTTAATTTGAAATTTAAAAATGTTGAACTCAACCACAGCAAATCCAAAAAAACGAAAGTACATATATAACAAAACTTCTTTTCTACCAAAAAAGATGATTTTTCTAAAAAATAATTAAATTTTCAACAAAATAGTAGAAGTTTAACCAAAAGAGATCAATTCTAAACCAAAAATATAATACTAGACATTTCAACCATAAAGAATTCAGTTTAAACCAAGAATAGTTGCATTTTCTTATTGGGTTCTATTAATTCAGTTCGTATTTAAGCGAAAAAACGAGCAATAGGCGAAAATGGGGAAGTTTTTTAAAACCGGGAAAAAGAGGAGAATAGGAGAGAGTGTGAAGCCTGTAATTATTTTCAACATTGTTCTCCTATCCATCTTTCAGTTTATATACTACAAAAGTACAACTGTTGAGGATTATAACAAGAAAGTAAAATTGGTATAGAACTGGGATTTAAATACTTTTAAAATCTAGATTATTTTCAATAAGGTTCTTAGGGAAATGGTGCTCTAATTACTAAAAGAATTGAGACGCATACTAATAAAATGTAGACAATGTTTTAAAACTATTTAGATTTATAAATTTTAATTTACAATTAGATTTATAAAGGATGAGACTAAATTTCACTTTCTCATTTATGATAAAATATTAATATATTTCAACGGATGGCTTTTTTTTATATATTCAAACTTTAATTTTGCATTTATTTTAATTTTTTTTCAATAATTGACATTCTTGTGAGTTTAATAAAAAGTACATTAAAAACGGACACTAAAGTTGCATGAAAGCAAGTTTGGTTGCCTACGTTCAGGCGATCCCAGTAGGTACATATGTGAGGTTATTATTGAAACTTGAATATTCTTTTTTTCGATATTCTGTTTCGTTCTCTTTTGATAATTTTAGTAACAAATTTAATATTTTAAAGCTTTAAGCTGCATTCTTTCACAATAGTCTCTGTAAAAATTTGTCCTGTACTTATTCCCAAAATTTACATTCCAAAAATGTTTAACTTTAAAAACCATGAATTTTTATTGAAATTTTTCAATATCAAAAAGATAAAAATGTAAATACACAGTGGTAGATCAAATAGTAAACAATAAACAATAAAACAAGACTTTAAGCGAATAAAATTTAATTTATCAAGAAAAAAAAATCATTTATGTTTAAACTTCTGTTATTTAAGTACATTTTAAATAAAATAACATTCATTTTGACTAAAAACTTTATTTTGTTAAATTTTAAAAATAAACTGTAAGCGACTCGTTCATTGGTTGATTCAAATCTTAGACATTAGCGCGGGAAATTCAAATCCAGCTATCATTTTTTCAAAGAAGTCTGCAATACTCATTACAAATATATGCATTGTTATAAATAATCAAATGCCAATGGCGTTAATTATGAAAATTTTAATTTAAGGGAATGTGATATACATTTAACAGCTTTAAATGTATGAATAAATATAAACACAAAAGTACTAATCCCATTATAATTTGATTACTTTAATCACAGTGTCTACGTGTACCGAAAAAATTCGAATATTTGTACAAAAATTTCGGTACGAATAGTCCCTTTTCCAGTTTCCGCGATTCGTCCTGAAAAAATCCGGCTATTCTTACCGAAATTTCGGTACACGTAGCCACGGCCTATTTTAATTAATTTTAATTTATAAAAACAGGATTTAAAAACCGATTGATATGATTTTGAACAAACCACAAGACATGCTAAACACAACAAAGGACCCTACGCTAAAAAAACTGATCATAATCGGTCCAAGTCCTTTTGGGACATTTCTTCTATATTTTCATGGACTTCAAGATAAAATAAAATTTTAAACATGCACTGAGATCTTTTTCTTCAATTTAAATTGTGCGACATTCTTTGGAAAACAGTCCTAATCAAATTTTCACCGACCAGTAAAAGTCAGATTTTCTCATCCACATTCAACAATAAATTAATACTTTAGACCCCAGCATAAAAAGTCCAAATTATTCGTTTAAATTATTATTAATAACCTTTTATTTTTTTCTAAACAAGGAACAAATCCATTTTTCATCTTTGCGTAAAAAGTCGGGACTTCACCATAAAAATAACCTCAAAATTGAAAATCACTAATTTATTCATATTTGCAGAATATTTACCGAATATTTTTCCCTCAAGGACCAAATATTTCAATCAAAACAAATGAAAATTATGGAGGGAAAAGATATAAAAATCATATCGATCACACTCAAAGCTCATGCATGGGAGAAAAAAGATTTCACCGGACAAAAAACGAACACTTTTTATGCGAGAAACTTATTAAACAAAAATCAACAAGAAAATCCCTGAAAGTTTCGAAATTAAATGACTCAAGGATTTTCTAAGAAGAAAATAAATAAACTACAAAGAAGGAGAGATAAAAGTCAAATAAACATGCTTGGTTCAGTGTCACAAAAGGGATTTTAATTTTCGAAATTCTTACCAATAATTTTGGAGATTCAATGTTTTCTCAATGTCATGGAATCTCAAACAATCACAGATTTGAGACTGATTGATCCGGATCACTATTAACTTGATATCATTGATACAAAGAAGGAATTAACCGAAAATGACTCAACTGGAGACTCAATGAAACTCAACCAGCTCCGTAGTCCGTCTTGCTTCTTGCTGTGAACTGTGTCGCACTTGCCAAATGATTTGCGGCTAAGAAAATTTAACGGAAAAAGCGCCATCTTTAATTTAAAAAAACACGCGCGAATAAACAATTCGATTTTTAAATATTTTTAGAGAAGGATTTGCACTTAGTACACAATTTTTAAAAAGAATTAGATATTGCAATTATTATAAAAATGTATTTAAATTAATAGATAAATATTGTAATTTGTGAAAATAAACGCTATGTAATAAACGATATTTTTAGATATTTGAAATATTATAATCAATGTATCTTCTTCCAATGTTTTTAAAACAATTTGCCATTGGGACGACTGAAGAATCCCGAAAAATAAAATTCCCGACACTGTAAATGTAAAATTCCCGAATTGGAAAATTCTCGAATAATAAAATTCTCAAATAATAAAATTTCCGAATAATAGAATTCCAGAATAATAAAATTCCCGAACAGTTTATAATATCACCGAATTTGAAAAGTCCCGAATAATAAAATTCCCGAATTTAAACAATTAAATTTTGTTTATAAATATTATTTATAAACAATGAAAATTTGTTTATAAATATTATTTATTTATTAAAAATACAATGATCAAATATTTTTAGAAAAAAATTATTTTTAATTTTTAAAGTTTCTAAAATTATTCTTTGAATTTAAAAAAACAATAATTGAAAAAAATATATTTCTGGACGAAAATTGTTTTCAATTATTGTAATTTTAAATTCAAACAATAATTTTAGAAACTTTAAACATTAAAAATAATTTTTTTTTATTATAAAAAAAAACTTTCCAATTCGGTAATATTATAAACTGTTCGGGAATTTTCCAATTC
>CAKNYM010052803.1:472194-518304 GCA_932195095.1 Andricus curvator
TAAACAATAATTTGAGAATCTTTAAACATAAAAAATAATTTTTTTTTATAAAAATATTTGATTATTGTATTTTGAATAAATAAATAATATTTATAAAAAAAATTGTATTGTTTAAATTCGGTATTTTATTTCCCTAGAATTTTCCAATTCGGAAAATTTATTATTCGAGAATTCTCCAATTCGGGAATTTTATTTTTTTTTTTTAATTTTCCAATTCGTAAATTGTACTGTGTCGGAAATTTTATTTTTCAGGATTTTTCAGTCGTCCCTTTCTTTTCATTGAAGTAAAAATTTTTTCAGCATTCAAAATCAATTTTAATAATAATTTCAAAATTTAAACTCTAAAAATTTTACAGATAAAAATGGTGAAATCTTCCCGAACCTGATTTGTATTCTTTGTAAAATTAAAAGCGTAAAAATTACAAGTTTGAATTATTTAATTCCCTTCAAAAAAAGTTTTCCATCGTTTAGAGCAGAATACGAATAATAAACAAAGTATAATCCTGACTTAAAAATATCTTAATATCTGTAATTGGAAATCTTAGATCAAACAAAAGTATTTGCACGCACAAAAATTTTTTTTTTAACAATTTGATAAGCAAATAAATATTTTCCAAAATGTCGAAATTTTCCGAAAAAAATAAGCGTAAGAAAATATATCCGACATTTCAAACATTAATTTGTACATTTCAATTAAAGCAAAAACTAGAAAACACTATTTCCAAAATAAATCTCGAAAACATTTACCTCATTCAAATATTCCTTATTCAAACAAAAAAGTAGGTTCATGTACTAAATTTTATTTATTTTTGAATATGAAACTATTCAACTATTTCAACGTTAACAAATATATTTATTTTTAATAAAGAAATATGCTTTATTTCGTAGCATACGTATTGTGTATTGCACTGTATTACTTAATAACGGCTGCCGAAAGGGCTCAGCAATACAGTTTAAAAATCCATTATTAAATCAACTTTTAAATATAACGTTTTAAACATTTTTGAAGCAATAATTAATAATTTCGAATTAAAAGCGTCTGAAATTAAAAAATATGTACTATAACGATTTTGGACAATTTAATTGAAAAAAAAGAGTTGAATTCTATAATTTCTAAGTCGAAGCACTAAAAATTAAACAATTTTATTTTGAATTGAAGAATCAAGAAAGTGAATAATTTCAGATTAAAATTTCGAAAATTGGTTTACTTAAAATGAAAAGGAATTGAAATTGTATTATTTATAATTAAAATCGTTCAAAATTAAATAATTAAAAGTTGAAAACTTTTAAATTTGAATAATTTTCAGTTGAAAACTTTTAAATTTGAATAATTTTCAGTTCAAAGCGTTTAAAATTTGACAATTTGAAATTAAAAACTAAATTGAATCTTTCAAAGTCCAAGCTTCTGAAATTCTAGAATTTTAATTTTTTATTGCATAAAAAAATTGTAATTTAATATTAAAGCTGATTAGAGAAATGTTGGTAAAATCAAAAAATGAATTTAATTATTATTAAAAAAATTTCAAAACAAATAGTAATTTAAAATGAGAAACATTGAAATAGATATTAAAACTTTTTTATACTTAAATCCTTTAAAATTTCAATGATTTGAAGTAAATTTAGATCGCTTAAAAATAGATGATTTTTAAATTGCTAATTATAGTTTCCAAAATTCAACCAATTCAATTTTAATTGCAAAACTAAAACCTATGAAAGGGAAAAATGAAAAATGTATCGTTCAACATGAAAATTCAGAACTCTAAAATTGTAACCATTTAAAATTACCGAAATTATTCAATTACTGATGTATCAATTTCAGATAGTTTAATTTTTATCTTTTTTTATTTTAAACAGAATTTTTAATTTTTTAATTTCAAATCGTTTAATTTTTAAATGATTTGTTTAAATCTTCAACTAAAAAACGGATAATTTTAAGATATTACATTGAAAATTAAAAATAAGAAAAAATAATACAAAACAAGATTGCTGTAATGTGATTCCAATTTTTGAAACTGTACAATTTTAAGCTTTTAATTTCGAAATTGCTTTATATTTACATTGAAAATTATTAAATTCAAAACTGACATTCAAGGCTTTTAACATGAAATTTTGAAATATTTACTAGCGGAATTGTGCTGCCATTTTGAATATTTGAAACTACAATATTGTGCAATTTAAAATTCGAAACCTCCAAAAATTAATCTAAAAATTAATCTAAAAATTAATTTAAGAAAAAGTTTTAGTTTCAAGGCCTCAAAGGTGAAACTGTTTTAGAATTGCATATTCAAAACTATAATTTTAAATTAAAATTATAGACATTTTAAAGCCGATAAATATATTATTAATAAGTATCGTATCATGTAGTATCACGTGACATTCAAACCGACTGAATAGACTTTTTTACTAAAAAATGTAATTTCTGTCAAAAAAAAATCATCGTCATTTTCATCGTTCAAAATTGCCGAATTTTATTATTCTAAACATTTTGAAAATCACATGCATTCTGATTGGAAACTTTTAAAACTTACAAAACGTGCAAATTATGAAATACGGGAAATCTCCCGGTGTAATACTTCTCGTCCGGCTTCATTCCGGTTTTCTCCCGGTGCAAGTTTTTCCCGGCTTTCTCCCGGTTCTCCCGGGTGGGTGGCCACCCTGAATAAAAAAACTTGAATTAAAGCTTTAAAAAAATGTTGTGGATAAGCCTATTCGAGGAACTTCGCAAATGAAACAAATTTCTTTTAAAAACGCGATCCATATAATTTATTTATTGACGATAAATATAAAAGTCAATATTCCTCACTAGTGTTCACACTTTCCGGTCAACAAGATACTCTCATCTCATTAAATACAACAAAACATTTGTATCCTTCCTGTACAACCAGGAATATAACATTCGGTTAGTGTAGAAAATATAAATTAAACAACTTTCGTCGTTTCTTAACTTCGATATTTTTAACTTAAGATAAGAATTCTGTATACTATATGTATACGTAAACATGTAAGGCACAATTCTTGATCAACATCTGTATAAAAATACTGGCTTGATTCGAAGCACAGGTGTATTTTGTACCCATAATACAAATTCTATTATCTTTCTTTCATCATTGAATCGAGTGAAATACTCTATACGATAAAAATATCCGTCAACTGATAAAAAAATCTCTGGCAATTGATAAAAAAATCATTTTCTCTCTATAAAGTCTAAAAAGTTTAAAACTGAGTGAAATCGAGTTTCCAATTTCTAGTTTCGTATCACATTAGCATGTAAACCGTTAGTATTCCATCTTTAAAAGGATTCAAAGTCATTGAATAAGTTTTAGTCGTAATACGTGTAATATCAAAAATACGATTTATCACTTTGTTAATACTCATAAGTCGTTAATACTTTCAACATTAATCCAGCTGCAGAAACAACTTTGACTAAAGGCTGATCTAATTTGCAAAACTAATGTTCCCTTCGTCTTTTCAATTCCCCTCGCAATATTAATTCCTTTATAAAATATTTTATTCAGTCTAAAAAGAAAATTCTTATCCTAATTCTCGAAGGCTTAAGTGGTACTTTTTCGCTCTGTATCGGCCGCATTAACGTGATTTATTTGAGCAATCCTTTGAAAAGGTCTAGGAGACATTATGTGATTGCTTTTTAGAATAATCGGTTGCAAGTTTTTTGGCTTTGGTGGAAGAGGCGGTGGTTTTGACAATTTCGATGGGGAAATAGTCAAGAACGGGGTGCCGAATGAATTATTCTGCGTCTTCGAGGGCGATCCATTTTCGATTATTGTTTGATCCCCGTCGACTAAAGTTCCATCCAAATTGGCAGAACTGTCGAAACTTTTACTGCAACTTTCCCTCGTTTCCAAATTTCCATTCGACATTGCTTTGCTATCTTGAACACTTGAATTCTGCTTTTCCTCCGAGGAATCGTAGAACTTCGTATGGCCATCGTAATTGACGGAAGTCCCACGAAACTTTCGCAGTTTCTTGCTTTCCAACATCTTGCCGTTTTCTTTATTCTGAGGAAGAATTTTATCACTTTGAAAAGCGAATTTCAATCTATGGTTAAATAAACTAATGCGAAAAAATGTACATAGAAAGTTACAAAGTATCCAGCGATTCTTAGGAATAAAATATCAAGGCCTTTCCAGGTCTCCTTTTTTTACATCAAGTAATTAAATAACCGTTTATTATACATGTAAAAATGAGCCATTTCATTTGTTATTGGCCAACAATTTTCTAAAAAAAAGCAGAACCATAAATAAATTCTTAATTTTTTTCGAACATAAGTCCTGTGAAATCTTGAAATTTCTGTGAAATCTTTTGGAATCTTTTAACATTTTTGTAAAATCTTTGAAATCCTCGAAATCTTAAAAATCCTTGAAATCTTTTTGAAATTTTTTAAAATATTTCTTTAATCTTTGTTTGCGAAATATTTTTTGTGTTCGTTTGAAATCATATAAAATCTTTGAAATCGGGTCTACCCTTTTTGACATCTTTGAAATTCTTAAAATCTGTTGAAATCTTTTTGAATTCTTTGAAACGTTTGTGAAATCTTTTTGAAATATTTTGTATTCGTTTTAAATCACTGGAATATTTGAAATCTTTATAAAATCTTTTGAAATCTTCTAAAAAAATTTCAAATCGTTTAAAATCTTTGGAATGTTTTGAAATCCTTATGAAATATTTCTGAAATCTTTTGTATTTGTTTAAAATTACTGCAATATTTGAAATCTTTATGAAACCTTTTGAAATATTCTAAACAAATTTGGAATACTTTCAAATCTTTGAAATGTTTTGAAATCTTAGAAATCTGGTGTACTGTAGCCCTTTTTAAAATCCTTGAAATTCTTGAAATCTTTTGAAAGTTTCGAAATCTTTGTGAAATCTTTGAAATCTGGTGTACCACTCCTTTTTAAAATTTTTGAAATCCTTAAAATCTTTACGAAATGTTCAAAATCTTTAGGCAATTTTTGTGAAATATTTTTAATCTAGTGTCCACGCCTTTCTTGAATATTTGAAATCTTTGTGTAATTTTTTGAAATATTTGTGAAAATTTTCTTACATCTTCTGAAATATTTTGAGACCGTTTCAAATCTTTGAAATATTTTGAAATCTTGCAAATCTGGTGTGAAATCTGCAGCCTTTGTCAAATCTTTGAAATCCTTTAAATCTTTTGAAAGTTTTAAAATCTTTGTGAAATTGTTGTGAAATCTTTAAAATCTGATGTGCACACCTTTTTTAAATCATTAAAATTCGTGAAAGCGTTGTGAAATGTTCAAAATCCTTTTGAACAGTTTAAAATCTTTGAAAAATTTTGAAATATTTTGAAATATTTTGTAACCTTTTGAAATGAGATATGCACTCAAAAACCGAGTGGTCCACCCCTCGAAAAATCCGTCGTATGGCCATGGCTCATTCTAATTCTGAAACTGAATTAATATCGGCATCTTCAACTAATAATTTTTATGTTTTGTAAGTTGAATATCACAAAAAAGGAATACTTTAACATTCTATATTAGCAGACAAGAAATTGAAAAGTTATAGAATTATTCATAATATTAAAGTCTGTTCATTACAATCTATAAAATAAGTAGTACAGTCTACAAAAAGTGCATATTTCTTCTAAACGAGATGTTTCTTTCATAATAGACTGAAAGAAAGAAAATACTGTTCGCATTTCAATAAAATAACTGTTTTAAAAGAAAAAAAGTAATTTAAATTCAAGGTTCTCATGAAAAACACGAGGAGATTTCCAGGTTTTCAAGCTTTTTAAAAATTCAAGGAGAATTCTAGGTTTTCTAGGTTTTCTAGGTCGCTGGACACCCTGAAGTTTATTCTGGGGTTATCTATCAAATTGACTTTTTACATGACTAGCATCATCAATCGCGCGAATAACTTTTTTTTGCTTAGGTTATTCATTTTTAAGGTCATATAAATAAAATTTCCTAAAATTCTTGAGAAAATTCAAAAAGATTTTTGAAAATTTCAGATATATCAAACCAAAAGTTCAACAAAAAATTTATTATTTAACCACATAGTTGAATTTTCAAAAAAAAAGAATCTTAAAAAAATGTAATAGCTGATATTTCAATCAAAAAATACTTTTATTTTAAATCAAAAACACGAAAAGACGAATTTTCAACAAAATAGTTAAATTTTCAAGCAACAGATGAATTTTGAACTGAACTGGTCAATCTTCAACCAAAAAACTAAATTTTCAACAAAGTAGTTCAACTTTTAACCAAGTATAGTTGAATTTTCGAAAAAAGAATATGAATTCTCAACAAGAAATGTAATAGTATATATTTTAACTGGAATAGATTTTTATTTTAAATAAAAAAAGTTGAATTCATCCAAAAAAGACGAATTCTCAGCAAAATAGATAAATCCTCAAGCAAAGCAGATTAATTCTCAACTAAAACGTTGCATTTTTAAGAGCAAAATAATTTTTAATACAAAATAAAATTTTCGAATAACTATTTAATTTTAAGGTTATATAAATATAACTTTCCTAGGTTTCTTAAGAAAATTTAAAAAGATTTTTGAATATTTCAGATTTGCCGAAATATTATCTAGAAAATTTTGAAGAATTTTTTTTGTTTTAAAAGATTTTACAAAATTTTAAATTATTTTTCAGCCAAAAAAATAAATTTTTAACCAAAAAGATTAATTTTCTGCCAAAAAAGACGAATTTTCCATAAAATAATTATATTTTGAACCAAAGAGATGAATTTTGAACTAAAATGATGAATCTTCAACCAAAAAGCTGAATTTTGAACAAAGTAGTTTAACTTTTAATCAAGTATAGTTGAATTTACAACCAAAAAATATGAATTCTCGACGAGAAATATAATAGTTGATATTTCAATTTTTTAATTTTAAATAAAAAAGAGTTCAATTCATTAAAAAAAAAAATTCAGCCAAATAGATGAATCCTGAACCAAAATAGATTAATTTTCATCTAAAACGTTGTATTTTGAACGAAAAATGTTTTCAGAAAATTAATTTTCAATACAAAACAAAAATTTCGAATAACTATTTATTTTTTAAGTCCATTTATTTTTAAGGTTATATAAATATAATTCTCCTAGGTTTCTTAAGAAAATTCAAAGACTTGAAAATTTCAGATTTTTCGAAAAATTATCTATGAAGTCTTAAAAACAAATTTTATTTAATAAAATTTAATCAAGATTAATAATTTTCTGCACCATCAATTTAGTAAATCTTAATATGTCCAAATAATTAATTTTATTTGATTATAAAATATATTTCTAAACATTATCGATAAAGGAGAAAACTTTAATTATTAATGTTTTTTAATATTAAGAAATAATTAAAATACCGGTACTGATAATATGATTTCTGGAAATTTTTTTTATGAATTAGGGTTAATTTTAAGCGTCAAATATTTTAAAATATGTCAAAATGTGACAAAAAATAATCTGAAAGATTTTAAGACAATTTTTAAAATTTTTGCAGGATTTAAAATTTGTTGAGGAATTATTTCAATAGATATAACGAAGTTTTGAAAAGATAAAAAAAAACTTAAAATTTGAAAATATTTGAACACATTAAAAAAAAATGTAGATATTTGAAGATTCTGAAATAGAATTTTGAATTTTTTTTAGGATTTTGAAAGATTTTACAATACATTTTTTTTCTTAAGATTCCAGGGAAAATTTTAATTGTTTTTTTATTTCCAAAGCTTAATATAATTTTAACCCATTAACGACGAAGAACTCGATTCAATCCGCCATCTTGAATTTCGAAAATCTGACACTATATTCGGATTCAGCGTCCCCAAAAACCTATGTACGGACAATTTCATCCAGTTCCAAACATTCTTCAAAATGTTGGCCGCCATATTGGATCCGCCATCTTGAGTTTCGAAAATCTGACACTAGATTCGGATTCAGCGACCCCAAAAACCTATGTAAAGCCACTTTCACAAATATTCATTGGAATCTGAGTGAAGCGTCCACACACCTATATTTTTTCAAAATTTCCAAGTGATAAATCACCATTTTGAAAATGATAACGACTTTTATGATGAAAACCAAAAATATAACGTCAAACTACATGATTTTTGTGCACCGATGGTTGAAGAAAGTTTGAAGTTTTCTCGCGATTTCAATGTGAAACAAAATCATGAAAAAAAAATTTTCTCAAAATTTTCATATTTTTTGACATAAAAGACTGGCGTCTTTAATTTTCTGGAGGTGATATTTTAATGATGAGCTCAGATTCTGAAAGAGCATACCCGAAAATAGTAGGGAACAGGGTTTTCGTTCAAAAAGTCCCACTCCTTAATTATAATAATGAGGCTTGAAATTGAATAAAAAATCGGAGTTCGTCGTTCATGGGTTCAAATTAAGCGTTCGAAATAAAAAATCAATTTAAATTTTCCCTGGAATCTTAAGAAAAAAACTTTATGTTAAAATCTTTCAAAATCCTAAAAAAGATTCAAAATTCTATTTCAGAATCTTCAAATATCTAAATTTTGTTTAAAATGTGTTGAAATCTTTTCAAATTTTAAGTTATTTTTTTATCTCTTCAAAACTTCGTTATAACTTTTGAAATAATTCCTAAAAAAAATTTTAATCTTGCAAAAATTTTAAAAATTGTCAAAATCTTTCAGATTATTTTTTGACCGGTATTTTAATTATTTTTTAATATTAAAAAATATTAAGAATTAAAGTTTTCTCCTTTATCAATAATGTTTAGAAATATATTTGATCATCAAATAAAATTACTTACTTGGAAATTTAGATTTACTACATTAATGGTGCAGAAAATTATTAAACTTGATTAAATTTTATTAAATAAAATTTGTTTTCAAGATTTCTTAGATAATTTTTCGACAAATCTGAAATTTTCAACTCTTTGAATTTTCTTAAGAAATCTAGGAAAATAATACTTATATAACCCTAAAAATAGACTTAAAAATAGTTATTCCAAATTTTTATTTTGTATTAAAAATTAATTTTCTCAAAATATTGTTTCGTTTAAAATACAACGTTTTAGACGAAAATTAATCTGTTTTGGTTAAGGATTCATCTATGTTGCTGAAACTTCTTTCTTTTAATGAATTCAACTCTTTTTTATTTAAGATTAAAAAATTTTTTAATTGAAATATCAACTATTATATTTCTCGTCGAGAATTCATATTCTTTGATTGTAAATTCAACTATTCTTCGTTAAAAGTTAAACTACTTTGTTCAAAATTCAGCATTTTAGTTCAAAATTCATCTCTTTGGTTAAAAAGTTATTTTTTTTGGCTGAAAAATAATGTAAAATCTTGTAAAATAAAAAAATTTCTTCAAAATTTTCTAGATAATTTTTCGGCAAATCTGAAATATTCAAAAATCTTTTTAAATTTTCTTAAGAAACCTAGGAAAGTTATATTTATATAACCTTAAAAGTAAATAGTTCGAAAATTTTATTTTGTATTGAAAATTATTTTTCTCTTAAAAATGCAACGTTTTAGTTCAGAATTATTATGCTTTGCTTGAGGATTTATCTATTTTGCCGAGAATTAGTCTTTTTTGGATGAATTCAACTTTTTTTATTTAAATTTAAAATCTTTTTCAGTTAAAATATATACTATTACATTTATTGTTGAGAATTCATATTCTTTTTTTAAAAATTCAACTATACTTGGTTAAAAGTTGAATTACTTTGTTGAAAAATTAGTTTTTTGGTCGAAGATTGATCAGTTTAGTTCAAAATTCATCAGTTGCTCCAAAATTTAACTATTTTGTTGAAAATTCGTCTTTTTTGGCAGAAAATTAATCTTTTTAGTTGAAAATGAATATTTGAAGTAATCCTCTATTAAAAAAAAATTTCATGAAAATATTTAAAAAGATTTTCAAACATTACAAAAGATTTCTAAAATTATCAAAAACGAAGTCGGAAGATTTTAAGACAATTTTTGAAATAATTCGAGTAAGTTTAAAATATATTAAGGAACTTGAAAAATGTTGAAGAGAATAACAATATTTTTAAACTTTGTAAGATTTCCGAAAGTTTATAATATATATTTTTTTCCAGGCGTGAAATAGTCCTAAATATGTTTTAAAATTACTGAAGATATTCCTAAAATTTTGCAAAATCCTGTGAAATAAGAAAAAACTTACAAAATAAATAATTATTCGAAATTTTTATTTTGTATGAAACATAATTTTTCTCTTCAAATTATAATTTGCGTAAAGCTTTTTTTTTGGCTGAAAAATCTGTTTTAGTTGAAAATACGTCTTCTAGGATGAATTCAACTCTTTTTTATTTAAAATTAAAATATTTTTATGTTGTAATTCAACTATTATATTTTTCGTTGAGATTTCATATTTCTTGATTGAAAATTTAACTACTTTGTTAAACTTTGTTGAAAATTCGCTTGTTTGGTTGGAAATTCATCATTTCAGTTCAAAATTAATCTCAATGGTTCCAAAATGTTCAAAATTAAAGTTTTTTTGGATTGAAATATCAACTATTACATTTTTGGTTGAAAATTTTTTATATTAAGTTGAAAAATAACTTTTTGGTAGAAAATTCGCTCGTAACTGCTCTATTTTGGATTATTTCAACTGTTTTTGATTTAAATACATATTTTTTGTTTGAAAATTAAACTACTGCTTTGAAGATTAACTTTTTTGTTGAAATTTTTATTTGACATCCGAAAATTTCAAAAATCTTTTTGAATTTTTTCAATAATCTTAGCTTATACGCGCGCGTAGCACGCAATTAATGATGCTAGTGTAATTTAAACTAGTAACCTGTTCCTTTTGAATCATGTCATTGTCAGAGGTTGTGTTACCTGGTAACTTTCATTTAATATGTTTGTAATTTTATTTAAAATTTGTTTGCCTCAGTCTTTACTGTATAAAAAAATAGAGCGGAATGCGGGATTTAAAATATTTAATAAATTTGACAATGCTAATCTACCTTTAAAAAATCAGGCAATTCGAAATTGATTTCCGTCCCTCTTTGATCTTCAAGTCTCGACCTTTGCGCTCGTTTCAATCCTTCGTATAAATCTGTGAAAAAAAAGATAAATTATCCTCAATTTTTTTTTAACAGAAAAACTAAAAGCGGTTTTGAACGATATAATTACTTCGCTTACCATCACCGTCAAATTTGCTTGGCAACTGCAGTTTTACTCCATTTCGCCATTTGGCGATGAGAGGTGGATACGATCGAGTGCTTTCTTCGTGGCCACAATCATTCAAAGTTCCCTTTTCACTCGAACTGCTACCCTTAGATTTTCCCTTCTTTTTCCCGTGACTTGAAGAATCACGCATAAAAAATTTATTCGAGAGAATTGAAGAACTCTCAGATCTCTGATCATCGGACTGGAAAATAAAAAATCGTAAATAGGGATCTTTAGGGAGAGGCGTTCTGACCAAAGCTCCGCGAAAACTCAAAATTAATAAATGAAAACTAGATCTTTTATACAAATTAATAATAATAATTAGTTTATTCATAAAACAAAGTAAAAATATCGGTAATTCTGTTTAGAAAGAAAAAATTTATTATTTTAAATACGGTCAGTTTTTCTTATGTAGTTCTGAATTTCACACTTAAAACTTTATTATCTACTGAAAGAACGTTTCAAAGTACAAGTTTTGAAAAGTTTTCTATTTTATATAGCGAAAACTAAACAATTCCATATTTTCGGGCTAAAAATCCAACTCTTTTGGTGAAAAGTCGTCTTTTCGACTTGGAAATTCTACAACTTGGTTGAAATATTTGTTAATTCTTGACTGAAAAATCTTTCTGGTGGAAATTCAACCATTTTGTTGAAAATTATTCTTCTTCGGTTGAATTCAACTGTTTTTGATTAAAAATTCAAATCTTTTTTGGTTAAAAATTCAACTACTTGATTGAACGTTGAAATACTGTGTAAAAAAATCTATTATCGGTAAAAATTGATCTTTTTTATTTGAAAAATTAACTAATTTCTTGAAAATTCGTCCTTTTTCATTGAATTCAACGGTTTTTAACTCAAAATCATTTTTTTGGTAAAATATCAACTATACATTTTGCGTTGAAGATTAATCTCTTTGCTTCAAAAATTGAACTATTTTGGTGAAAATTAGTTTTTTTCTTTTTTATTGATTGGTTGGAAATTCATGTATTTTATTGAAAATTCGTCTCCTTTGGTTGAAAATTAATCTTGGTGGCTAAAAATTTATCTTTCTGGTTGAAAAATCATTTCTTTGGTTGAAAATTTAACTACTTTTCTAGAAATTCGTTTTTCTTTTACTTGAAAATTGATCTATTTTGAAAATTTAACTATGCGGTTGAAAATTCATCTTTTTGGTAGAAAATTATTCTTCTTGTTTGAAAATTCATCTTTTTGGGTGAAAAATCATTAGATAATTAAACATTAATAAAATTTATTTGTAATTTCAAAAAAAAATTAAATTTTTATTTATAACAAATATTGGCGAAGTCAAGTAATTGTTTTAAAATTTAATAACAATTTAATTTATATTTTTAATTAATTTTTAAATTTAAAATCAGGGTAGCTAGAAAATGTCAATTTCCAAAACCTGAATTTTCAGAACTTCGAGACCAGATTTAAAGCTTAAAGCAGTTTTTAAAAATCTTTTACGGATTTTATTTAAAGGATAACCAAAGGATATAAACTTACTTTGCACGAGCCTTCACTATAGTGATATTTATTTGTACTCTTTCCAACCAGCAATTCCTCAAAGACTTTGTTTGTAATTTCATCTAAAGTTGGTTGACCATGTGGAACTTCTTCCGAACACATTGGCTCTTCATCTCGCAACAACTCTGTAATAAAAAATGATTATTTAAATCCACGAATTATGAAAATCAGTAATACATTATTAACATCGAGTTAAATCAATAAATAATTCTCAGAGCAGGGGAATAATGAAATAAAAAAATAATTGCGGAAGAATATTCAGTGGCTTCCAGTTCAATTTTTCGTAAAACTTAGAAACATCTTCACTATTTTTATATCAGTATTTCTAATTAAATGCCTTTTGTTTGAGAAAAATTGAGTTAGAAAAGTGATTAAACATTTTTTACTACAAAGAATTTTAGAAATTCTGGTCAAGAAATAAATTATTCTAATTTTCAGATTGCTCCCTGTTACAAAAAAACTCCGAGTAACTGTATAATAAAATTATCTAGTTCTTTTTTAAAGTAACTTTCCAAAAATGCTAATTTATTTTCGAATTGTAAACAATAATAAATCTAAATAAAAAATAATTTCGAAGGCCTTTGAAGGAATTTGAAAGTTTCTTAATTTTTCATTGTTTTAGTTTAGTCGAACAGCTACACATTCAAAAACGTACAGTATTTAATGCTTTTTTTGGAAATTTTCAATTTTTCAGATGGTGGAATAGCTGGATTTCGATAATATAACAGAATTAAATTGTAAATTTGTAGTGTTTTATACCGACTTTTTTTTATTCAAGTGCTGCAAATTTAAAACTCTTCAGTTTTGTAGTTTTCAATTCGAAATTTTCAATTTTGAATGTATTGAATTAAAATTATTTTATTCTGAAACCTTTCCATTCTAAAAAATTAAATTTGAAATTTTTTAATTGTTGGTTTTAAACGCCCTAAAATTAAAATTGTACAATATATCGAGCCTTCAAATCTGATATTGGACAATTTTAACAACTTCAAAAAAATTATTCAATTACGAACGCTTTGATTTTGAAATTAGTCAAATTTTAAATTATCAAATTGAATAATTTTGAGATTTAAATGCTTAAAAGTGCTGAAATTATTTAAATTAGTAGGTCTGAAAACAAAAACTGTTTAATTTTGATGCCTTCCACTTTAAAAGTATACAATTTAGAATTTTGCTCGTTGGGAGATTATCTAATTTCTAAGGCTTCGAATTTGAATTTTCTAAATGTAACACATTTTTTATCTCAGATTTTTTAGTTTAGTTGATTTTAGATAATATACATTTTTAAATACTGAATTCCAAATTGGAAAAAATTCAAATGCAAGTCATCAACATTTTATCACAGAATTTTTCATTTTTAATCTTAAAACTTGCACACTTTTTTTTGTAAATTGTCAAAGTTAAAAAACTTTCAATTTTGAAGATTTAAAATTAAAACTCCAATTTGAACATCAAAAGCCAAGTTTTCAATTCTAAATTTTCCATATTTCAAAAAATGTATATCATCAAAATTACAGAATTTTTAATTTTGAAACTTCAAACATCCATAATTTTTTATTGTAAACTTTCAAAATTAAAAACTCTTCAAGTTTAAAGATTGACAATTAAATTTTAAATTGTACAGTGCAATTTTGATGATTTAGAATTGAAAATTCTTTAGCTTTAACGATTTGCAATTCAAAGTTCTTCCATTCTTAATATTTACAATTGAAGACTCTTCAATATTTAATATTCATAATAGAAAACGATGCAATGTTGAATGATATTTTTGTAATAGTTCAATTTTTAAGATTTAAAAAAGAAATTTATTCAATTTTATAGATTTGCAATTACAAATTCTTCAAATTGTGAACAGCAAGAATGACAGCGTTGATTTATTTGTTGGAAATCCTTTTAATTTTTGACATATGTAACAAGTTACTATTTTCACGATGTAACTGTAGCTGCAATTATTAGGGTGGGCCGAAAAAACTCAAAATGATTAGATTCTTTGGCAATAGCACACAAAATTTTCTTTGTGGCAGTACGAACAAATAAAAAAATATTTTTTTAATTTATCATCATTGGGCAAGTCGATTGAAAATTTACAATATTTCAATTTTTTTAATTTTTTGTGTATGGAAAAAACCATTTTTCAATTTTTTTGTTTGTTAAAGTTTATAAAAATGAATACCCTTAGATGAAAAAAAATAAGAACTAAATTTTCTCGTCCAAATATCTTTTTTATGCATTTTTGTTAATTTATTTCTAAAGTTGCAAAAAAAGTTTTTCGTTTTTAATTTTGTAATGCTCTTTTTGATAAATTTAAGAAACATATACATATTTTGAGTATTAAACAAAAATTTTTTCTATTTTTTACTGATCCTGAAACATGAGCCATTTTTACATAAGAAACGAATCAAATTTTTGATCCGTATCATCATCAGTAATCAGTATTCATCAGAATCGTCATAAGAAGGTTGATATCCAGTAAAAATGAATTATGAACTAATGTAATTAACTAATTACATTAATTATCAATTAATGTAATTAACTAACTACTTTTAACTAGTAATTCATTAATTACTATATAATTATCAATAAATTTAATCAACTAATTATTAATTATCACTGATCAGATGATAAGTAGTGTAAAAGTGACTCATGTTTCAGGATCCGTAAAAATAGAAAAAAAATTTTGTTTGAAACTTAACAATATGTACGTGTTTCTTTAGTTTATTGAAAAAAGCATAAAAAATGAAAAACTTTTTTTGCAACTTTAGGTACAAATTAACAAAAAGGCATTTTCGTCATTTTTTGAAGCATTATATTTCGAAGAAAAAGTGTTTTTCTTACTTTTTTCCATATAATGTTATCCGCTTCCATAAACTTAACCCAAGTGAGAAATTAAAAAATGAATTTTTTTAATTTGTTTGTAATGCAAACAAAAAACTTGTCAGTGCTATTACCAATGAATCTAATCATTTTGAGCTTTTTCGGCCCACCTTAATAATTAGTTCCTTTTTGTATGGAACTTTCCCAACACCGCCCAACACTGCATCTAATTTTAAATGATCCTAAAGTCAGATAAAAATGATCGTTATGTCGATCTAACATGATAATAATTTGATATTCTAATTAAAAAAGGGAAAAATTTCAGAAAAAACTACAACCATCTAGCATTACTATAGGAGAAGATAGTTATAAGCAACAATAACTTGTTTAAACAATTATGGTAGACAACAAGTTACAAATGTCAGAAAAAACCGCAACTTTCTAGCATTATTCATAGAGAATATTATTAAAAATAATAAATTATTTTAAAAAATACGTTTGTTAACTTGCATTAATCATTGCCTCGTTCTAACTGAAAAGTTGAAAATAAGTGGAAAAACCGCGACTTTATAACTCTAGTCTAAGACACAATGATTAAAAACAATAATAAATTGTTTAAACATTTAATGTGAACATCTAATTATCAGTATGAAGTAGTATTTTATGTATTAGAAACAACTTGTATTTAAAAAACCGCAAAAAATCATAATTAGCGCCAAAAACTCACAAAACTCAATTTTTCACTTATGGGGTTTTTTGGGACACTATAAAATAGACTTAGGGGGAGGTGATATTTACAAAGCAATTACTGATTCGTATTCTATGGCTAATTGTAAAGAGAAATGTTGACTTTCAACTCGATTCACCTAACATTGACGATTCTAGATAAAATTTACAAGAACGTATTTCTTTC
The DNA here is from genome assembly GCA_932195095.1 of Andricus curvator. Classification (NCBI taxonomy): domain Eukaryota; kingdom Metazoa; phylum Arthropoda; class Insecta; order Hymenoptera; family Cynipidae; genus Andricus; species Andricus curvator. Next base: position 488,595 of record CAKNYM010052803.1, read on the forward strand.
TTACGGAAAATACGTGTTAAACTTTATGGGGCTTGCGGAACCTCTAAATATAATTTTTGTTTAAAAAAAAAGGCAATTACCTTTTTGTGCATTCGAAAAAATTTGGGGGCGATAAGCATGAAAATTCGGGAGAAAAAATTTGCACCACCCTAATGTATAATAATATGTATAATAATTGTAAACAAGATTTTTTAATTGGCATTAGGGTCGATAATATTTATCTTTGTTCTGCAAATAATAATAAAAATATGTATTTTTTTAAATAAGATAAAAATTAAATTTTTTATGTTTCGACCTGGACTGACTCACTGACGCTATGTGAATCAGTCCTGCCTTATACATTGTACAGTTTAACTGACCTTAATTAATTATAATGTACCTATATTTTCAAAAAAATGCTATGTTTGTTTGTAAATGTTGTACATTTTGCAGTTAATAATATAATGCATTTCAACCACAGATAGAGGTTGAAACTTAATACAGTTGATATAAATTGTAACCAGAATAATATATAAGGACAGAAGTATTGGAAGAAAAGGAGAAGGAAGAAAATTACTGAGGATAAGTTTAATATTTCTTTTTTTTTGGCTCATTAATCATTTCATAAAAATAATAATAATTCCTTATCAACTTAATAATTTTTTATCTTTTAACTTAAGTTTTGACCCCTACCCGTTGCCGGAACAGCATTAAAATTTTTTTTTGTGTTTAAAAATAAAATTAAAATTGATATCAATTTATTATATTATGTTTCAACCCCTATTCGTGGTTGAAATTTATTGTATTATTGACTGCAAAATTTACCAAATTTACAAACATAACAAGGCAGGACTGATTCACATAGCCTTACTGACGAGTCCGATGAGTCAGTCCAGGACAAAACATAAAAAATCGAATTTTTATTTTATTAAAAAAAATATATCTTTTTTTTTAAATTAATTGCAGAAAAAAAAAGTATTATTGACCCTAATGCTAATTAAAAAATCTCCTTTACAATTATGGTACTTGGGTCAATTAAAAACGATATCTTTCGAAAAAACAGCAAGGATGTCATCTGACAATATGTATAATAAATTTTCTCCAAAAAAATACCTTCGTTATTTGAGGTAAGGACAAGCCTCGCAGGTGCATTTATCGCTGGTATATCCACCGAAAGAGGATGACCTTCGCCCCAGATAGTGATAAGCTCTAGCTTGAACCCATATTTATTGAGAAGAGGCCTCAAAACATCCCTCAACGTTCTTCCTTTATGGGCAACTACGGTTATTATTCTGCGTGAAGGTAGATCCACCTTCAGCACCTTCGATGGCACAACCTCAACCTCTTGACCCGCAAGTACCGCGGATGGATACTTTAGATTGATTAACTGCAAAAATAAAAAAGGTAGCGCTTGTTTAAAAACCCATCAGAAATTGATTTATGTATTTACACGAAGCGTTCTAAAGCAAAATAAATAAGCCAATCCATTACTGCTCTCGATGAACTTAAAATTCCTGAAAATTATAAATGATTAAGGAAAGAATTAGGCTACCATCACCAAAGCGGGAATTTTTCAACGTGCTGTGATTAATAATAATTAATAATACTCATTCAAGTATATAGAGCCATTCAATTTTTTTAGATACTTTTCGAAAGAGACTAACAATTTTTTAGACTCTCAATTTTTAAACTCCTATATTTCAGTTAAAGGACTTCCATTCCTTTAAATTATAAAAGTCTTTTGTCATGGACCTATTTTTGTAGGGGATATTCTAATTTCATTGTACTTACAATTTCAGATTTCACAGCCCAAAATGCTCTCAAAATGGAGGAAATAGGGTGATTTTTCACAAAAATAGGGAAATAAATTCTTTTGAATAAAATTAATGTTTAGGTACCACATTGAATTCAATATGAAATGCTTAGGATTTCAAGTCAAAATATATTGCATTTTCAAAAAAGTAGTTGAATTTTCAAAATAAAAACATTAATTTTCTACCAAAAGAAATGAATTTCTAACGAAAGAGTAGAATTTTCAAGCTAAAAAGTCGAATGGTTTAGAAAACAGTTGACTTTTAAACCCGAAAAGATAAATTTGAAGAAAAAAAATTAATTTTCAACGAAGAAAATAATTGTCAACCAAACAGTTGCATTTACAATAAAATAGTTGAACTTTCAAGCAAAAGAGACAGAATTTTTTTATTCAGAATACAGTTGAATTTTCAACTAAGAAGAAAGATTAATTTTCTACCAAAAGACGCATTTTCAATGAGACACATGAATTTTCAACCAACTAGTTGGATTTTAAACTAAAATTTTGAAACTTTAACAACAAAAAAATGAACTAATAACAATGAAGTTCAACTTTCAACTAATTAGTTGAATTTTCAACTGAGTAGTACAATTTTTAACAAAAAATGATAAATGTTCAACGAAAAATGTATAGGTAGTTGGTATTTCAACCAAACAAGATTTCAATTTTTAATCAAAAAAAGTTAAGTTCAACCAAAAAAGACAATTTTTCTACTAAATAGTTAAATTCTTAACCAAAAAAGATTAATTTTCAACTAAGCAGTTGTATTTTTACAACAAAAAAACGATTAAACCTCTATCAAGAAAATTAATTTTCTACCAAAAGAGACGAATTTACAACTAAAAAAGATAAATTTTGAACTCAAAATGGAAATCAAATTTCCACTTGAAGGAAATGATTTTTAACAAAAAAATAAACGAATTTTCAACTAAAATTTCGAATCATGCATAAAAAAAAAATCAACAAAGTACTTCAACTTTCCACCAAGCAGTTGAATTTTCAACCATAAAAGATGAATTCTCAACCAAAACTAATAGTTGATATTGCAACAACAAAAAATTCAATTTTAAATAAGAAACAGTTAAATTGAACCAAAAAAGACAAATTTTCAACAAAATAGTTCAATTTTTAACCAAAAATGGAATAGTTACATTGTCAGTTGAAAAATTAATTTTCAATCAAAAAAAAAAAAAAAAACAATTTTCTGAAAAATAGTTCAACTTTCAAGCAAAGAGATGAATTTTTAATTAAAAATATGATTTTTTAACAAAAAAGTTTAACTTCTACACAAGTGGTTTAATTTTCAACCAAAAAAAAATTAATTCTCAACAAAATAGTTTAATTTTTAACCAAAGAGATGAATTTTCAAGTAAAATGATGAATCTTCAACTGGAATAGATAAATTTTCAATTAAACAAATTGATTTTCTGCCCAACAGAAAAGAAAACGAATTTACAACAAAATATTCCAATTTTCAACAAAGAGATGAATTTACAACTAAAATTATGAATCTTCAACAAACCAAATTAATTTTTAACAAAATACCTTAACTTTCAACCAAGCAGTTGAATTTTTAATCTAAAATAATTAATTTTCTTTATGAAATAAGACGAATTACAAAAAATAGTGGAATTTTCAAAATCAAAATATGAATTTTCAACAAAAAAATTAATTTTCTACTAAAATAGTTCATTTTCAACCCAAAAAGATGAATTTTCTTATTGTATTATATTCATTCAGTTCGCATTTAAGTGAAAAAAACCAGAAAAATGGGAAGTTTGTTGAAAACCGGAAAAAAAGAATTCTTTAAAAAAGGAGAAAAGAGTAGAATAAGGGAGAGTGTCAAGTCTGCAAATTTTTAATTAGAATCATGAAAATTAATCTTTTAAATAAATTCGAACGTTAGAAATTGTACAATGCTGTGATTCAAATGTCAACTCAAATTTGTCTATTGTCTTATTTAAAATTCGAAACCGAACTTTGTAATGGAAGTCCTGAATAATTAACATTTTTTCTCAAAATAGGTCAATAATCAGCTCTGTTCTATATACAATTATACATAGGGCAACGACGTCAACAGTGGCCCACCTGACCTTAGGTTCTACTAGAAAAAAGGTGCAAAATCAAAAATATTTATTCAGGAAAGTTTTTGTTGATTGAAGAATGAGACGATTAAGAGCAGAAAGTCCAAATCTATTTTTGGCAAAATTTGACAAAATCTTCTCGAATATTTGAAATATCACTGGTGGATTGTATTGGCCCTCAATACTAAATTTCGTAGAGAATTATGATGTACGTTATTTGCTTTAGGGTCAAGTGAATTGGAAACAATTAAACTGCTTCAAACTTTTCGGCACACAATGGTGGCCCTTATCAGTGAATTTGATTAAATCTGTGAAAATTACACAATTTCTTGTAGGGGGCCGTTCAAGTATTACGTAAGCACCATTTTTCCTATTCTGGACCCCCCCCCCCCCCCCATTGTAAGCATATTTTTGCATTACGAATATACAAAAATAAGCATCTATTTAGATCTTCCTCTCCCCTCAAAATGCTTACGTAATACTTGAACAGTCCCTAGGTACGCTAATTTACCATTGAAATTGTTATTCTTCGGTTAATAACGCAGTTGTAAAATTATATATGATTCTTTAATTTAAAATTTAACGTATATTTGACGAAATTTTTTTTAACAATCCTATTCTATGAAAAAATACCCTTGAAACAATTTTTTGTATGAAATAAATATTTTTTTTAAATTCTTATTTTATTTTTTTGTTACAAAACAATAAAGTTAGAATGTAATGAATTTCCTGTCATCATTAGATATTATATCTGTGAAAGTGAAATGTTTTTCCGTCAAAATCACACTGTAGTGAAAATATGAAATTATCAAAAACATTGTAGTTAAATAATTATTCAAATATTGTTTTAAAATTTGTTTATCGACGAACATTTGATGAAAACATTTACACTGTAGTAAGAATACAAACTGTCAAAAAAACATTACAGTTAAAAAAATGTTTTCCCTTAAAGTTTTGCATAGTGACGCACATTTGATTAAAAAACTTTTTCTTTAATTCATTCTATAAAAATATCGTTTAAAAAACTGTTTGTTTAAAAAAAAATTTAATTTTTAATTTTGAAATTAAAATTTACTGAGTTTTCTGTCACCATTAGAAATTATTATTGTGAAAGTCAATTTTCTTTTTCAATCACACTGTAGTAAAAATACAAACTTATCAAAAAACGTTGTAGTTAAATAATTCTTCAATTATGCTTTAAAAAATGTAAACATTATAGATAAATAATTCATTATATGTATTTCTGTGAAAGTAAAAAATGTCTTTTCCTCCAAAATCACACTGTACTTAAAAAAAACGAAATTATCCAAACGCATTGGAGTTAAATAATTATTCAAATATTCTATAAAAAATTTTTAGCGAAGAACATTTGATGAAAACATGTACATTGTACACTGTAGTAAGAATACAAAATAATGGCAAAAATATTATAGTTGAAAAATTCTTTAAAAATCCTTTTTCTTTAATTCCTTATGTAACAAATTTTTTCGTTAAAAGAATTATTTAAAATTTTTTTACATTTTTCATTTTAAATTGACGTGTATGAGATTTCTGTTATCATTATAAATTACTTCTATGAAAGTAAATGTTTTAAATTAAACTGTAGTAAACATTATAGAAAATTATAAAAAAATTGCAGTTGAATAAACCTTGTAGTATTCTTCAAAAATTGCTATGAAGAATTTTAACAAGAGTTGTATTTAAAGAATTATTTAAAAAATTAAGTTTGAAAAAAATTTGATCATCGACGTGTAGTATAATAATCTTATTGCTAACTTCATGATAATTTGTAAGAAAGCTTTGGCATAGTGAAGAGATTATTTTCTCGAGGAGAAAAGCAAGATTCTAACGTCTTCACACTATTTCTAATTCACCTGACCCTAAAGACTGTACATCAAAATTCTCTACGACATTTGAGATACATTAATCAAAGTATAACTTTGTAATTACGTATCACACTTACCACTATCAACCCTGACTTAAAAAAATGTATATTCTCAAATTAAAAATATTAGACGTGGCACACAATTGATGTCGTTGCCGTATTTCTACGTTATTGTTTCCTTCGAAACTCTTAAATTAAATCCAATTCCTATTGTTAGTTGACAAGGTGCGTGTGACGATCATGCACATAAATTATCTTGGGAGTCATTTTGCAAAATGGATGTGGTGTGTGACGAATATGACAATCGACCATGATAATCGCTGAAGCGTGCATAGTGCATACTGAATACGTCCTGATTAAGTAATATCTTCTAGGATAGAATATGAATTATACAACATAAGAGCCCAGCAGCCCAGCGTTTGGTATTAGTCGCATTTTACAACTTGCACCAGATGTACAGAAAGTAACACTAACCTCATCTGTGGCTAGTAAAAGTACGTCATAGTTAGAAAATCGCAGAGCTCGCTTATCGAGTAAGCGAGTCACCACGTCTTTAATGGTCTCCGTTTGGCTAGTGGGCACAACTGTAGTGGAACCATCGGGTAATATTACTCGGCACAAACCACTACATTTGGTGTGAATCTCTTTCTTTTCGTTCGAGTGCCCTTCGTAGGACGACACAGACTACAATTTACATTAAGTGGGTCATTATCCAATATTTTACTTGATTTATTATTTATTATTCTTTCCTAAACGTATACTCCTGGGTCAGTGCAGAATAGGTCGTCTGATAACCGTTGCGACCTATTTTCGAACGAAATTCTTAACGATATATGAGGAGTAAGCGAACAAAACATGATAAATCACTTTGAGATGATTCAAATTATATAGAGGAAACCATCTAAATTTGGGGCCAAAAGTCGAGGCCCCTCACTTCTTTTGATGGCACCTCGCTCAAAAAAAATCTCTGAATTGTTTAATAAAGAACAGCTGAAAACTTGAAGTCTTCCGAATTTAACGATATGATCACTTTTATCCTAAACATTTTTTGTCAATAGTTAGAAGGCAAAACATACCAAAAACAGGGTTTACGTCGATCGCCTGTTCCCAGAAAGCGGTCGACGTTAGAAAAAATCTGAAAAAATTCACAGATATTCTTTTAACATTATTTAATGCAATATATTTTTCAAAATTCTGAAATATTCAATAAGTTACTTTTTATGAGGATTTATTTACAAATACTTTATCTTGAGAACCAATGAAGATAGGAAGCCGTTTAATGGCTCCAAATGTGCAGTTTTCTGATTTGAGTGCAGTACAATATTAAATTTATGTTAAAATCATTATTACGCAATAAATATCATTAATCCGCGTTGGCGAGTGGGCCGCCACAGGAGGACAAGTGGTAGAAAAATCCTACTGCATACTCTTTCGATGACAATAGTAACGAAGTCGGCTTGCTTCTGGAGTTAATATTGTCATTGAAGGGGTACTTTTTTTCTACCACTTTTCCTGCTGTGCCAGCCCACGCGCCAACACTGATAAATGATATTTCTTCCGTAACAATTATTTTAACATAAATTTAATTATTGCGCTGCACTCACACCACAAAACTTTACATTTAGAGCCATTAAACGGCTTCCTATGTTTATTCGTTCTCAAGATAAAGTATTTGTAAATAAATCCTCGTAAAAAGTAAATTATTGAATATTTCAAAATTAAAGAATGTTGAAAGAATATCTGTGCATTTTTCAGATTTTTCCTAACGTCGACCTCTTTCTGGGAACAGGTGAAAATCGACGCTTGAAAAAGGAAAAAAACCCCTGTTTTTTGGAATTTTTTGCCCTCTAACTATTAACAAAAATTGTTTAGGATAAAAGTGATCATATCGTTAAATTCGGAAGACTTTAAGCTTTCAGATGGTTTTTATTCAAGAATTCAGAGATTTTTTTGAGCAAGTTGCAATCAAAAGAAGTGAGGGGCCTCGAGTTTTGGCTGGTTATCCAATATTATCGAATTATTCAATATATTAAGCTGGGATTTCTGCAGTTTTTATAACTTATTGAACACTTCAGTACACTATATACAGATTTTAATTTATATATTTTGAAGGTTACAGAATTTTTAAAGCGCAATTTTAACGGTATGAAATTTGCTGTTGTGAATCAAGAGCCAATAATCATATTCCTCGAGTCCTGAAAATGCTAAAAACATGCATAACGCATTTCTTTCAAAAAATGGATTTATCATGTTTTGTTCGCTTACTCCTCATATGTTGTTTCTGCGTGTTACTAGGATTCGATTGTCCCATTTATGTAACTGATATCTTGCTCTTTTTACAAAAATCGTTTTTAAATTTCGACGTTTCGGATGAAAATGACGCATGCAGCACATTACAAAATGCAAAGATCTCAAAAAAGACGAAATTGGGTAATTTTTTCACAAAAAGGGGGGAAATAATATTCTAAAAAACTGGATATACTTAGGTTGGAAATCCATTCACGAAAGTCTAACAAAATTCGACAAACAAAATTGGTTAAATAAACAATTTTGATATGTTAAAAATCGTTCTAATTTCGGCCTTACTGTAATTAATACTTTGAACGTAATTTTGAAACTACACTTTTCAATGCTCTTAAACTGAAATGAAAAATAGTTCGAGTTTGAGCGTCTAAAATATTTTAGATTTCAAAAATATTTAATTAGCATTGATTCAGGGGGGAAATATTTTAGCTTACAAGTTTCATTTAAATCCTAAATATTTTTGTCTAAAATCGATCCCGAAAAAATTGGTCAATTTTGTATTGGTAAGATTTAAAAATAAAATTTCAGACTGCTCAAGGGAGAAGTTTTCCGAGAATAGCGGAAAAATTTATATTTTCACGAGATAACAATATTTTGTATTTAAATATTATTTTCAATATTAAAAAAGGGTATAAAATAGAGCAAAGAAACACCAAATTTTTACATATATGACCGTAGGTTGTTTCCGTATTACTGATTCGAATATGTATATTAAATTTACTTTCATATGAAATTTGTATGAATTACGCACTTTTAAGCTCAATACCAGGTGTTGAAAATTCAAACTTCGTTCAAATGTGCCTTCTTTTCTCTTAAATTATTTTGTATATTCACATAGATAAAGAGCATTTTGTAATGTAGTGCATGTGCCATTTTCATTCAAGTCATCGACATTTAAAAAAGATTTTTGTGAAAATAACAAGATATTAGTTTACATAAATGGGAATATTTTTTCTTAATAACACTCAGAAACAATTGTTAAGATTTTTTTTAAATAGGTTGCAACAGCTATCAGACGATCTATTCTGAATTAAACGCCTCAAAGTTCAAATTCAAGTTTCAAGGTTGCTACAGAATTTAGATTTCAAGATTTAATTTATACTTTACACGATTGAATTTTACCCTTTATACAATTAAAAGTCTTCAAGTTTGAACGCTATCAAAATTTAACGTATCCAATGCTAATTTTGAGAATTTTTTGTGTGCAAAACTTCACATAAATTCCAAATTTTAAAACGCAAACTTTTACGATATTGTTTCATTTTAAGGGTGTCAAATAGGGTGGGCCGAAAAGCACAAATTCTTGAAACTAGAAACGGCGTAGTGGAGAAAAGTTGCCTTTGGGGAAAACAAATCAAGGCCAAACAAAAATTTCAAATCGGTTAATAGTTTTGCGCATCGGGGTCAGTTTCAATTTTTGAACAATTTCTGTGGGCCAAAACTTTTTGAAAATACGCAAAAAATAAGTTTTTTGGAGTTTGATTTTGACGAGGAAAAATTTGTTTAAACATCTATTTTTGTGGTATCTTAAATAATTGCATGTTTCTTTAGTTTTACCGAAAGTAATTTTAAGCCCGAAATTTTAAATTTTTTTTAAAATTTTCAATTAACCTAATCCAAAAAATAATGTTTTTTGTGCATTTGCAAAAAATTCTAACTTCAACACAATTTTTTAAAATTTCAAAGTTTATATTATATTTCCCTAACAAAAACTCTACTTAGAACAAATTCGCCATAATGTTTTGGTTCACAGAAAATTGGTCAAAAATTGAAACCTTTATTTCGATGCGCGAGGGTCAAATATTAACCAATTTCAAAAAATTGTTGGGTCTTAATTGGCTTCTCCAAAAACAACTCATCAACACGACACCGTTATTAAATTTGAAAAATCGTGTTTTTCAGCCCACCCTAGTGTCAAACCATAAAAGCCTAAACGCCAACTATTACAAAACCATTCCTTAAACGAAAATTGTAAGTTGTTTTTTTTTTTGAAGATATAAAATAAATATAAAAAATGTAAATATAAAACAGTAAACAATTAAAATAAATGAAATCAAATTAAACTGTAATCTTTTTAGCGTTGCATTAATCGATATTCATAAATATAATAATCTAACAAAATTATTTTATCAATTCAGAGCTTCAAAACTAATATAAAAAAGAACATTAAATTCTTGAAAAAACACTCAGTAATTTGCGAAAATAATAATTTAAGGACACTTTTATACTTCAACCAAAAAAATTCTTGAAAAAAAGGCACTAATGAAATAAAATGATAATGTATGGACGCCTTTCTGTTTTAAAAGATATACTCATGGATTATTAAAAAATACAGATAAGCAAAATACATATTTCATTATTCCAGAGCTTCAGAAGTAATACAAATAGAAAACGGCGTCTAATTTAAAGAAAAAGTAGTTTAATGAACTACAACAATAATTTGTATATTTTCAGAAAGCATTCATTAATAACCTTGAGGATTACATAAACATAAAAAGTTATTTGATTATCCCAATGGTTGTTTGTTTAAAAAAAAATGAGTGCAATCTTACTGCAGTCTTTTAAATTGGCATTTTAGAATGAATGATATAGATAAACGTCAATTCCAGAAATTTGTAAAGATTTCCTGTCTTCTATTTTTTTTTAATTCCAAGACTCTAGCAACCCTGAATCTTCAAATCATGAATGAAAAATCATGAATTTTGAAAAGTACTGGCACGTTTTTAAAGATTATTTAGTTATAGATCGTCCTTCGAATCAGAGAATTGTATTTTATAATCAGATATTCAGATTTGTTTTCAGTAAACTGTAGCTAATTATGTAAAAATTGATTAAGTGTCGTGTCAATGAAGACGAGGATGAATTATGATTGTGTAAGTACTTACATGCTTGTTAAATGATTGCCTCAATGCCAGATCCCATGACGCTAATGACGATCTACTGCTCGATATGGATATACTGTCCTCATTGTTATTACCCTCCGCTTCCCTTTTAATAGTTGTAAAACTCTTGTATATAGTGTCACTCCGACTAGGGGTCTGGCTGTACTCCGACTCTCCTCGATCCTTAGACTTCGATCTAATAAAAAAAATGCTTATTTAAAACCATTACATTAAAAAAGATTCTAAAAAATTATCTTAAACCAACACTTTCACCATTGTTACTCAGCGCATACATAATTCATAGATGATTTAAATATTTTTTAATTACAGGGTGGCCGTTTTTATAGCCGGAAAAAGCTCCCGGTCATTCCCCGGGTTTTTTCCCAATTCGAAAACATTTTTCTCGGTCATTGAAATTAAAAACATTTTTTCATCTGAAGTAATGAAAACTAAACTGCAAACTAAAGCAGCCAAAATTGAACGTTTCCAAATTTTCATCTTTCCAAATTAAAGCTTCACAACATGTACATTCAAAATCGTTTAATCAGTCGTTTAATAATGAACACGTTATATAATGGAAACATCCTAATCTCTTTAATTATACAAACCAAATATAATCACTTTTATCGTCAGAAAAAATTCGCGTTCTTTAAATTTTTTCTCGGTCATACGAATAAAAATAGTATTTGGTAACCACAGACTTCACATCCCAAATTGCTCTTAAAACAGGGGAAATAGGGTGATTTCTCACGAAAATAGGGGAACAAATTCTTTCAAGTAAAATTAATATATAGGTACGATATTGAATTCAACATGAAATGCTTTAAAAGTTGAATGGTTTAGAAAATACTTGACTTTTTAAAAAAATAATTGAATTTCTAACCAAATAGTTGAATTTTGAACCAAATGGACGAAACTTCAAACAACAAGATTCAACCAAAAACAGTTGAATTTATGTAGAACCAAATAGTTGAACTTTTAATCAAAAGAGACGAATTTTCAACAAAATAGTTGAAATTTCAACGAAAAGAGATGAATTTTCAACCCAAGGAGGAATGTTTAATTTTACTTGAATTTTTAACTAAATGGTCGAAATTTCAAACAAAATGATTCAACTTCAACCAAAAACAGTTGAATTTACAAGCAAATAGTTGAACTTTTAATCAAAAGATAAGAATTTTCTATGAAATAGTTGAAACTTCAAACAAAGGGACGAATTTATAAAAAAAAGAGTTGAGTTTTCAAGTTATAAAGTTGAATGGTTTAAAAAATACTTGACTTTAAAAAAAATGGCTAACTAAATAGTTGAACCAAATGGTCGAAATTTCAAACAAAAAGATTCAATTTCAATGAAAAAAGTTGCATCTTTAACCAAATAGTTTAATTTTCAAGCCAAAAAGTAAAATCTTCTAGAAAGCAGTTGAATTGACAACCTTTTTTTTAAATAAAAACTTTTAATTATTAACCAAACAGTTGCATTTACAATCAAATAGTTGAACTTTCAATTAAAAGAGACGACTTCTTAACCAAATAGTTGAATTTTCAAGTCAAACAGACGAATTTGTTAGAAGACAGGTGAATTTTCATCAAAACAGTTTTTTTTCAACTAAGAAACATGAATTTCCAATCAAAAAAGATGAAGTTCCTATCCAAAAAGACGAATGTTCATCAAAACAGTTGAATTTTTGTCATATAAATATGTCTTTTTAACAAAATAATTGAATTTTTAACCAATATAGTTGAATTTTCAACCTACAAAGACGAATTTCTAATCAAATGGTCGAATTTTCAAACAAAAGAGATCATTTTTAATCAAGAAAGATGAATTTTCAAAAACAGACGAACTGTCTACCAAAATAGTCTAAGTTTCATCCAAAAAAGAATGACTATTTAACAAAATAGTTTAATTTTAACAAAAAGAATTAACTTTCAACCAAAAATAGTTGGCTTTTCTTACTGGATAAATATTTCTACAGATATGGCTGCTGTTCAAATTTATTATTAAAACTAATTATTCTTATATCAACTTTTAAGGTTTTTGATGGAAAATTAAACAAAATTTTTCGTTTCCCGATCCAATGACTACCCTGAATTAAAGTCCGATTAGACTTTTTCAAAAATGTCATTGCATTTTTATACCATTAAGCTATTTTTCCCTTTCGGCGAGCCTCTAGGGGTAAGCGTGACAGTACCCGATTCGGGTAGTGTTTCTAGGTGGATAGTTACTTGTAGTAAATAACTACAAGTGTGGGCTCACCACACCCACGACCGCCAACAGCAACGCAGTAGTATCAGACGGTCACCCATCCAAGTACTAACCGCGCCCAACACTGCTTAACTTCAGTGATCTAACGGGAACTGGTGTTTCCAGCGTGGTATGGCCGTTGCATTAATTTATAAAATTTAATCTTATTAAAGAAGATGTCTTTCAATTTTTAAAGAATTTCCGAAAAACGGCTTTCTATTTTTAAAGATTCAAAAATTTTAATTTCAAGTATAAAATATTATTTCTTTAAAAATTGGTATGCTTTCCCAGGATGTTTAAAACCGATATTTTAAATCCAATAGTCAAAATTTACCGGTTTTTTCTGTGCCAGGGAAGAATCGATTTTCGAAATCGGTCCTCGGCATCAGAATGGCTTTTCTTAAGTTTCACACTCGGGGAACTCGTTAAACTTAAATCGCCATCTTCGGTGCCAATAACGCTGCTCCCATTTTCCAAACAACGACGATACAAATCGGATCTTAGGAACCTAGGATAACTGTCGAATTTCATCAGATTGAAGACTTGCTTTTGTGCCTGCAAAATAGAGAATAATTTATTTGTATAGGAGCATATAGTTATAAAAAACGTGTTCTACAGAAGTTGCAATTTTCTACTTTTAATATTTTTTTTCTTTGATAAAAGTGACTCAAAAATTTGCAAAAAAATTGCACGGTCATTGAAATTAAAGAATTTGAACTCTTAAAAATGAAAATTTATTCATTTAAAGTAACCAAAACTTATGTGCACATTAAAGCACTCAAATTGGGACTCTTTTGAATTTTAAACTTTTACAATTGAAGATTAAATTTTTGTATTCAAACGCTCAGTAATTTACACGTATAAAATGAAAGTTTTTTTATATTTCCAACTGAACAATTTTAAATTAAATGCCATTAAACTGAAAAACTTTAAATTCTCAACTTTTATCAATTTTAAAATTTGATAAATTGAACAGTTCAAAGATTTCTGGTTAAAAATATAAATCCACGATATCATTTTCAATGCTCTAAATTAAAACTCATCCACCCTTTCAACTCACATTAATAAAAATATTAAAAATAAAATATGTCTCTTTTCCAATTCAGTACAAAATTGAAAAAAAATTCCCCCTTTCATCTGAATGCTAAAAATACCTAACTTTTCCCCCATCCACTCAATAAAACTGTTAAAAAATAAGAATTGGCAATTTCCATTTCATAAAAACAATTTATAACCAAAATTCCCTCCCTTTCAACTCAGTAAAAATGTTGAAAACAAAAGATGTGCCTCTTCGAGTTTAATAAAACTTAAAACCCAAAACTTCCTTCTTTCCAACTCGATAAAAATGTTAAAAATAAAAAAGTACCCTCTTCCAATTCAGAAAAAAAGATTGAAAATAAAAATATCCCCCCTTCTACTCAATAAAAATGCTAAAAGGAAAAAATGGCCTCTTCCAATTTCAAAATTAATATATAACCCAAATTTCGTTCCTTCCAACTCTATACAACTTTTAAAAATAAAAAAATTTCCCTCTTCCAATTAAGAAAAAATTGAAAACCAAAATTTCATCCTTTCCAACACGATAAGAATCTTAGAAATATAAAATGTCCCTCTGCCAATTCAACAAAAATTAAAAATTTCAATTTCCTCGCTACAAACTCAATAAAAATATTGAAAAGATCAAATTTGCCCGCGTTTAACTGAATAAAAATGTAAAAAACACTAAATTTACTCTTCCAGTTCTGAAAAAAATTAAATACCAAAATTTCATCCCTTTCTTTTAAAATTAGAATTGTGAAATTCAAACGTTTTTTTATAAATAAATCCTTTTAAGATGAATTATTTTAATTTTAAGTCGTTTCAAATTAATAATTGTTCAATTGTTATTTATATATAAAAATTGAACACTTTCAATTCCAAACAATTTAGTTAGATTTGAATACGATTTGAAATTGAATAAAAGTGTTTAATTATAAATCCATTAATTTTAAATTGTTTAAAAATTGATAATAGTTTATAAAGTTTCAATAGGGCGTTTAAATGTGTTTAACTACTAAGGCTTTCGAATTTAAACAGTTCAATTTTCAATGTTAAAATTTGTAAATTGTCTAATTTTGAACCGATTCAGAACCGTCTCGTAAAATCAATTATTGTTCGATTTTTAACACTCGAACTACAGTTCTTCTTTAAAAATCATTAATTAATTTATATTTACAGTTGATCAACTTGAACCGTTTTTTGTCCAAAATTTAAACATCCATACGCTTTTAAAGTTTAATTGTTTAAGCCTTCATACCTGCATTTTAGAGTTCTTTAAATGTAGATGTACGCTTAAAAATGAAGACTTAAAAGGGAAATTATTTAATGTAAAAGACTTCAAAATCATTTAGAATTACGTATTGTGAACTGAAAGAGTTAACAATTGAACTTAAAATTTTAAAAAAGTTGACATCGAACTTATTTTAAATTGCATTAAATATATCATGTGATATGAAACGTATGATATTTGAAATTATTGGATGGATTTTTCTTCTATCAAAGATCAAAAGATAAAATAAATTAACTGCCGTTTTCCGGTTTTTCCTGGTTTACCTGCCCAGTGCCACCCGTGATTAAGAGACAACGGTGCTAATCTGGAAATTAATTTTATGTAAGATCGAAATGAAATCTACTTTCTTATGAATAATTTTATGCACCGAAATCAGAGCAAGAAAAAAATTCAAAATTAGATTCCCAAAACTAACTCCTTTCCGGCTTTCGACCCTAATATAGTTAGGATAAGGTTTTTATTGTTCATTTAAGAATCACTTTATTTACCTTTTTAAATTATGAAATTTCAATAAAGTGAGTACATTCAACAATAATATAATGTAAGGTTATGTCAATTGTATGGCATTTGGTAGATTTAATGCTTGACGGGCGATTCTCATACATATAAAAATGTTCATTGTTTCACTTTGTCAAACACATTAAGGGAAAGACATAAAAATTGATTGCATTTTGCTGTTTTGCTAATTATTGCTGGTAGAATTAGGTAGGGTGGCCGAAAACTTAATTTTTAAAATTTCGTAATTTTTCCTTGACCAATTTTTTCATTTTTCCTTTAATCTTGTAATATTTTCAACCTAGGATCTTTGCGGAATGCAATTAAATTTGTAAATAGCACATTGCTTGTCCAACTTTTCATACCTATTACTCTTGAAAGGAACTCTATATATAGTGTGTAAAAGTAATTTTCCCAACATTGATTTCAAAATCTTCGAAACTTTTCCAAAATAAGATAGAACAATAGTGTTGTTATATTTAATATTTCTTTGATTTTGATCATTGTTTTTGTTCTTATATAATTTATTCTATTATCCACATGTTTTTCAATAAAATCAAACGGATAATGGTTAATAAAACGAATTTGATTACACAATTCAATATTTTTTCCAGGAAAACCTGGATGTGATAATTTAAGAGGATTATCTATCAAATTCTGTACAACTCCTTTTTTTTAACAGAGTGATTACAGAGAAAGCAAGTGTTCTTCCTGAACATATCGTTTTTTTCTGTGCCAATCTGTGATAATACATCCTTTATCGGTTTTGATTAAAATCATATCTAGAAAATTTTATCTCCCTTCAGTTACTATTTTAACAGTAATTGTAATCTTGGTTGAATACTATTAAATACATTTAAAAGAGTATCAACATTATTTCTATATATACACAAAGTACTGAATCATCAACAAATCTTACATAAAAATCAATATTAAACTCAATTTGTTCAAAAACTTTATTTTCTAAATTCTCCATAACTATTTTTTAGGAATTTTGGTATGAATTTTAATCAAATCCCATCGTTTTTTTATGGCAATTTCAACTTATTTAAAAGGAATGTTTGAAAACATGGCCATTACATGAAAAGAGAACCAAATATGATCAGAAGGTATTTTAACATTCTCAATGAACTTTAAAAAGGCAATACTATTTTTGACTGATGTTTTTAAAATTTATATGGATTCTTCAATGATTTTACTGAGTAATTCTTACAATTTTCTTGTTGAAGAACCTATTGTCGAAATTACTGGTCGTAAAGTGTAGTCAGTTTTATGGGCTTTCACAATGCTAAAGAGATATTTGTATTACTTGTATGAATATCACAACTTTTAATACTATTACCCAAATATTTAACAATTCTCAGCATCTCTAAAATCTTTGAAGTACCCTTTTGAAGCATTCTTGTGGCATTATTTAAAATATAACTTGAAAACTGTCTTCATCATTCAAAATATGCAAAAAAAATTTATTATAAACATTCCAAGTGGAAAAAATGACGGTACCTGCATGAAGAGATCGGCGGGAGCTACATTAAGAAGCTCTTGAGTGATTTGTCCAGCTGCATGACTGTCAACATTAACAGGTTCTGCAGCGGTTGCTGATAAATGACGCTGGTATATCTGACGAGCTAATCTTCGTCTGCTTGCGAGGTCTTCAGTGTCTGTGTATCTTTCACAGGCTGCCCAGAAGTAGATATTTTCATGACTAAATTCCTTCTTGAGAAACTCCTTCAAAACGAGAAAACAAGAGCTTCTGTTATTCACTTGTCCAAACATTTTTTATATTACTAGCCAACAAATACAAGCGTCTGTAAAAGGGACGTCCATAAACTATACGTTATCAATTTGAGGGGGGAGGGAGTTGCGCCCAAAAAAAGATGACGGGGGGCGCCGCCCTCCAGCGGAAGTGACGTTACGAATTAAGATAAGATTCAGTTTGGTAGAAAATTAATCGTCTTGGTTAAAAAAAAATCTTTTTCGTTGAAAACTTAAATACTTGGTAGAATGATGAACGTTTTTGTTGATCTTTTCTAGTTGAAAATTCAATAATTTGGTTTAAAATGTATATATTTTGTTGAAAATTCGTCTTTTCTGGTAGAAATTTAATCTTCTTGGTAGAAAATTCATCCTTTTTGGTTAAAAATGCAATTGTTTGGTTGAAAATTAATCTGTTTAAATAAAGGGGGGGGGGGGTAAAAATAGCCCCAAATTGGTAACGTAGTTTATAGACGATCCTTATCTTTAATTTAAATATTAAGTTTTATCTCAGCAAGAATTAGAAGCAAAGACAAAAATTAATAAGTTAATGTGGGATTTTATATCGTAATAAGATGTTCTTGAAAGACATTCTGGAATTCTGATTTTTACTAACGTCTTCTATTTTCGACACTGATTTTAAACAGTGCCAGTGACATTTTTTTAAATAGTTAAATTTTGAAGATTTACAATTGAAATCTCTTAAATTTTGAACATGTATGAATACAAATTCTTAAATTTGGATGATTTTGAATATCAAAAGTCAAGTTTGAAATTCTAAACCTTACAAATTGAAGACATTTCGAACGTAAATTATCAAAATTACAGCTTTTCAAATTGTAAAACTTAGAACTTGCATAACTTTTAATTGCAAATTTTCAAAACTAAAAACTCTACCATTTTAAAGATGTATAAGTACAAATTCTTAAATGTGGATAATTTTGAAGATCAAAAAGCAAGTTTTCAATTCTGAATCTTCAAAATTGAAAATATTTTATATGTAAATCATCAAAATTACAGAATTTTTAATTGTAAAAATGAAAAGTTGCATAATCTTTAATTATAAATTTAAAAAAATTAGAAACTCTTCAATTTTGAAGATTTACAATTGAAAACTCTTTAATTTTAAAGATGTATAAATAAAATATCCTACATTTTTATGATTTTTATTATTTTGGAATTTAAAAGTCAAGTTTTCAATTCTAAATCTTTCAAATGGCAGAAATGTCGAATTTAAAGCATCAAAATTGTGATGATGAAAATTGTGATGGTTTTGAATATCAAAAATCAAGAAATTTCAATTCTAAATCTTCCGAATTGATGAAATTTCAGATATAAATCATCAAAATTACAGAATTTAACATTTTTAACTTAAATATTGCATCATTTTTTATTGTAAAATTTCAAAATTCTTCAATTTTAACAATTTACAAATTTAATATTCTTCAATTTTGAATATTTGCGATTGAAGACTCTTGAATATTTAATATGTATAACAGAAAATGATGCAATTTTGAATGCTTTTCTGGAATAGTTTAATTTTGAAAATTTAAAATTGGAATTTATTTAAGGCCATGTGAGCGTAACCTCAAATTTTTTTTCACATTTTTTTGAAAACCAACTTACGTTCACACGAAACGCGATATCGAATTGAAAATTTTGGAAACTAAATATGAAGCACTAAGAAACGGTTTTTAAAAAAATGTGAAAAAAATGTTGAGGTTACGCTCACATGGCCTTAATTTATTATATTTGCAATTGCAAATTCTTCAATTGTGAACATTAAACATGACGGCGTTGATTTATTTTTTGGAAATTCTTATAATTTTTAGGTTTTCGTAGCCCCAGGCTGAAACCCTTATAGTTTCGGTCGGCTGTCCGTTCGTCCGTCGTACTTTTTTCCAAGGAGGGGACGCGAGTGTAGGGGTAGGTGGAGTAGGGGAGGGAAACTTTTTTAAAACATTTTTTTCATTATATTTTGTTTACATAATTTTTTCCAAAAATTTTGTTTAAAAATTGAAAATTATTTCGTTGTAAGATTCTGTGAAGACTTAAATTAAGGTCTTAATAGGCTACGAAACCCTTCCTTGTAGGCGCTCGGCGCCTACTTTGACTAATTTTTTACACATGTAACATATGTTTCCGTATATAAAGAAAGGAACTTTGCAGGAACTTCCAGTTACTTGAATCAGAGACTGGAAATCCAAGTTACTATTTGCACGAGGTCAATGTAGATGTAATTAGTTCCTTTTTTTAAGAAACTTTCCTAACACTGTATCTAATTTTAATTTTTTAATTTTTAATCATAATATGTCGACGCCTCCATTCAATATGAGTCTATGTGAAAACTTATTCATTTTTCAATAATTCAGACTTCACAGTCCGAAATGCACTGGAAACAGGGGAAATATTGCATTTTGAAGAAAATAGTTGAATTTTCAACCAAAAGAAATTAATTTTCAACCCAAAGACGAACTTTTAAGAAAAGAGTTGAATTTTCAAGTTAATAAGTCACATGTTTTCTAAACCATTCGAATTTTGAACTTGAAAATTCAACTCTTTTCTTAAAAATTCGTCTTCCAAGAGACGCATTTTTAACAAAGTAATTACAATATTAGCCAAACAGTTAAATTATCAACCTGAAAAATTGAATTTTCAACAAAAAATATCATTTTCAACGAAGAAAGATGAATTTTCAATGAAATTGTTGAATTAAGAAAAAAGAGTTTCCAACCAAATAGTTACATTTGAAAAAAGTGCATTTTCAACCAAGATGAATTTTCAACCAAGAAATCATTGAACGAAAACTTAAAAATTATTATTATTAATTTAAAAATTATTTTTATACAAAAAAAGGTGAATTTGTAATCCAAAAGAACAAATTTTACATCCAAAAAGACGAATCTTCAACAAAACAGATGAATTTTCGACCAAAAAAGACGACTTTTGAACAAAATAATTGCATTTTCAACCAAATGCAATATTGAATTGAAAAAAATAGTCGAATTTTCAAATAAAAGAGATTAAACTTTAACCAAATAGTTGAATTTTTAAGCCAGAAAGACGAATTTTTATGGAAGACAGTTAAATTATCAGCCTGAAAAGTTAACGCTTTTAAAATGGTCGAATTTTCAAATAAAAGAGATTAAACTTTAACCAAATAGTTGAATTTTTAAGCCAGAAAGACGAATTTGTATGGAAGACAGTTAAATTATCAGCCTGAGACGGGGTGCCCCAATGGAACCCCCTGGCGCTCAAGCTATAAAGCCTATTGTTCCACCGCCTGAACAGTTAAATTTTCAACAAATAGATCGTCTTCAAAAAAGAGAGATGAGTCTTTATTTAAATAGTTTAAGCTTCAAAAAATAAATTAATTTTCAACCAAACAGTGGAAATTTACAACCAAATAGTGGAACTCTCAATCAACAGAGATGAATTTTCAACAAAATAGATGAATTTTCAACAAAATAGATGAATTTTGAACCAAATAGTTGAACTTTCATGCCAAAAAGCCGACTTTTCTAGAAGATAGTTAAATTTTCAACGAAAAAGTTAACTTTCAACTAAGAAAGATGAAATTTCAACCAAAGAAGATTACTTTTTTATCATAAAAGAGGAATTTTCTATCCAAAAAGACGAATGTTCATCAAAACAGTCATTTTTTTCTAAAAAGGTGACTTTTAAACAAAATTGTTGAATTTGCAAAAAAATGATTAAATTTTCAACCAAAGATAGTTGAATTTTCTTTTTGGGTTCTTTCAATTCAGTTCGCATTTAAGCGAAAAACAAGAAAAAGGTGAAAAGGGGAAGTTTCTTTAAAACGGGAGAGGAATTCTTTAAAAAGGGAAAAAAGGGGAAACAGGGCAAAGAGTTTAAATTCTGTAATTGAATTTGAAATTAATCGATTTCAAGAAACGTCGATTAGTCGCATTTTTCTTCAAAAAGTCGCTTTAAGAATCACTAAATAAAATATATTTACGAACAAAAACCTCGTTGGAAAAATATTAATTATATTTGTTAGGAACTCATGTAATTTAAAAACAAATACACAATTTCGAATTGAATTATTTTTAAAGTTAATTCAAGGTACTTCAAAATGGTAAAAATTACAAATTCAAACACTCTGAAGTTTAAGAGGTTCAAATTTTAAGAATTTGAGCGTTTAACTTGATTTTTTCCTGATTTGAGCCCCTATATTTGACATACTGCAACTTACTTTTTTTTAATATTAATTTTTGAATTTGATGGTTTCAAAATTTAAAGCGTGTTACGAAAAATCAAATTATCAAGATCCAAATTAAAAAATTAGGTCTTACTTCTAAATGTAAACCCTAATTGTTAATGTTACAGAATATGAAGTTTTCAAAACCGAAATAATTTAAAATGGATGTTTTTCAAAATTTTGAAAAATTTGTTCTCAAAACCTAAAACCTTCTGGTAGATTTTAGTTTTGGGTTTTCAATTGTGAAATATCATTTCGTAAAGACTGTAACAAACATTTTATTTCTAAAAGTAATGCAACGATCGTTAAAAGTAAATTGACAGACAGTACTTACAGCGAAAGTTTGCAATCCCTTCGGGTCTCCCAATAATTTCTCGAAACTAGAAGCCCACGAATGTACATTGCAATTGGCAGTCTTGTCACACGATTCTGTACTTCCATGCTGCAACAGATAAATAATAAAACTTGATTATTTCCTCGTTCAAATTAAAAATGTCAATATCCTTTATTTACCACAAAAAATAAATTACATAGTACAGGGATCACAGCCGTTCAATAGCTCAATTTGAGGTAAAGAATGGGTCTTCTTCTGAAAAAAGAATTAAAAGGGGATTCTTTAGTAAGATTTCTAGTTATTTTTGTGTTTACAATTTTTTTTAGCTAGCGTTGAAAAATCTGTTGTACACTTCACTAATTTCTATACTAATAAAATACATCAGCAAAAAAAATCAAGAAGATGAAAAATAGTTTAAAAACAGAATTAAAAAATTCTCATGTTTGAATTTTTTAAATGTCAATTTTTTCTAGGATATTCTTTTAAGTACAGAACCCTGAGTTATTTGAAGTATTTTTCTGAGTAAGCTGTAAAGAAATAATTTGAAAAACACAAAAATTACTATTTTAAAAACCTACTTTCTCTGTTTTTGTTTTCTTAGATTAAATTTTTTTTCTCAACTATTTTTTATCAGTTGAAACCTTTTAGATTTTCAAAACATTTTGTAAAATAAGTTTTTAAAAATTATGGTGCAAAAAAACAGAAATTAAAAAATTATTATTCACGAAAATAACAAAATTATAAAGATAAAAATTGTTTCTAATACGAAATTTGCTAATATGTAAAACCAAGTCACAAATAACAATCGACTCCAAATTATTTATACTTTATTAGAGGGTCCCTAATATATGGTACTTTTTTGCATATTATTTTCGATTTCCAAAATTTTGTTCATTATTTTTGGTTGAAAATTCTACTAATATAACTGGTTAGGAATTCATTTTTTTTTAGTTAAGAATTTTGTTATTTAGTTGAAAATTTAATTATGTTGTTGCAAATTGAAAATGTTGTTAGTCATTTTTTGGGTTGAAAATTACCTTTTTTATTGAAAATTCATCATTATGGGTAGAAAATTCATCTGTTTAGTAGAAACTTCGTATTTTTGGATGAACTAAACTCTTTTTGATTTAAAATTATAATCCTTTTTTGTTGAAACATCGAGTATTACATTTTTCGATCAAAATTCATCAGAGAATTCACCTCTTTTGGTTGAAAATTCAACTACTTGGTCAAAAAATTATATTTGATGATAGTTATGTTTTTATGCTAACCTTATCTATATATTCAAATATTGATATAAACCACGGGCAAAAAAAACTAACATCAAATATCAATTATACTTGGTTAAAAGTTGAACTAATTTGTTGAAAGGTGATTTTTTTGGTTAAAGATTAATTATTTTAGTTGAAAATTCGAATTTTTTGATAGAAAATTAATATTCTTGATTGAAAATTGCACTATTTGATTAAAAATGTATCCATTTAGCTGAAAATGCAATATTTTTGCTTGAAATATTACGAATTAAGGGTGGCCGTTTTAATCAAGGAAACAATTCCCGACCATTATCCGGTTCACAAACATATTTCTCGGTCACTGAAATTAGAAAATTGGAACTCTTAAAGCTGAAAATTTTTCATTTAAAGTGATAAAAACTGAACTGTAAATTAAAGCACTCAAAGTGGAACTCTTTTGTATTTTTAGCTTTTAAAATTGAAGCATAAGAAATTTTTAATTCACAAATTTTGACAATTTATGCTGAATATTAAAAAATTGTTTTCTTTCAATTAACATATTTTTAATTGAATGAGATTAATTGTTGGAAAATTTTATTACCATTTGAAGATCTTAACGTCCTATTTTTGAAAATTTTAATTAATACAAATGTCGATGTTAAAGCGGTTACTTCGGACAAATAATTTTTGAAGAACAAGAAAATAAAACAGATTATTAATTCTCAACCAAACAGTTGCATTTTTAACAAAAAAATATGACATTTTTAGCAGGAAAGAGATGAATTTTTAACAAAAGAGTGAATTTTGGACCAAGAAAGCAAAATTTTCTACCAAAAAATATGAATTTTTAACAAAACAGATGAGTTTTTAAGCTGAAAAGTCCAATATTTAAAAAAAATTGGACTTTTAATCCCAAAAAGATACATTTTCAACCATAAAAATCGATTCAGGTAATTTTGAGAAGTTAACATTTTTAATTTTTCTTATTATCAAGCAAATAGCTGAATTTTTAACGAAAACAAAATTCATTTTCAACCAAACTGTTGCATTTAGAATAAAATAGTTGAATTTTTATTCTAATGGTCGAAATTTCGAACGAAAAAGATTAAACTACAGTCATAGGCAGTTTCATTTTCAACAAAACATTTGAATTTTCAAGACAAAAAACGAAGTTTTTAGAAGACAGTTGAATTTTCAACAAAAAAGTTCATTTTCAACCAAGAAAGACGCCTAGAAAAAAAGATACATTTTTGATCCAAAAAGACGAATGTTCAACAAAACCGTTGATTTTTCAACCAAAGAATATGACTTTTCAACAAAATAGTTGAACTGTCAATAAAATAATTACATTTTTAAGCAAATAATAAAATTTTTAACAGAAAAAAAAAGAATTTTGAATCAAAAATATAAAAGTAGACTTTTCAAACCAAAAGAATTATCTTTTAACTTAAAATAGTCCTATTTTCTTGTTGGATTCTATTAATTGATTTCGCATTTAAGCGAAAAAACAAGGAGAGTGGGAAGTTTCTTGAAAATAGAGGAAAGAAGGGAAATTAGTTAAAAAAGGGTAAGCGTACGAAGTCTGATACTGAATAGCATTTTCATACCACAGATTACTATAGATTTGGTACATAGATTAATAAATTAACTTTTCTTCTAGATACAATCTAAATTGAGATGGATTCAAGTGACTAAAGTGGCCTTTTCCTTAAAAAAGAGACCGACAAAATGTGTACCTAAAGACCGGAATAGATGACCCCGAAGGATTTTGATGTCCTAAAAACGATCCGTTGTCCAAATTTTTCCTATACGTCAGGATTTCGAGATATTATTCGCTTTCTTCTTTGCTATTTTTTCAGTGAAAAATTGAAACAGTTAATGTGCCATATCTCAGAGAAAAAGAGTCGGTTCGAAATCATCCAAAATGGAAATGAAAGGTTAAAAGGAGTACTGAAGGATGACGTAAACAATTTTAGAAAAAAATCGCTGCTCGTGTTATATTGCTTCAAATATAGTTTAAAATGGCCATTTTTTTCACTTTTGGGTTAGGACATTTCGAAATGCTGACGTACACTGTTAGCTATTTTCGGAAAATTTCGACACATTTAGGATACTAAAGTAACTGAAATTTACGAAACTAGATTGCTAAAAACAAAATGCAAAATAAAATTACAAATAGTTTCCTAAAATTGCAAAATGCTAACAGAAACATAAGTTATCGTGACCGAAAGAAGTGCACAGTTAGCAACTGCGCACTCCTCGCTTCTCGATCGCGTTCGAAGCAGACAAAACATGGTGGTTGTGGTCATGGGCGGCAATGCACTGCAAAAGGTTGTGTTGCATTATAATGATGCAGTAAACCTATTTTTTCCGATATTGAATGATCTCAAGCATGAAAAGGGTTCGAAATTTTGACGAAGAAGAAACTGAAAAAAGTGTTGAAATCGCGAGTAAAGGCAACAACCTAGAAGCTCGGTTGATGAGCGAATTATCTTTGCAATAAAATAGTTACAAGATACTGCAATCATCTGCCTCGTAAATGAACTTCTAAAAAGGCACATCAGGACCGCAAGTGACTAGCAGCACCTGCATATTTGAGTCGTTCCGTTGGTTCATTAATTTTAATATAAATTTACAGTATCTATATATTTGTCTTGACAATATAAATTAGAGAAAGACTATATGCGAGCGAAGTTTATATCACAAATATAGACTACATATTTTATATTAAAATTAATGAACCAAAAAAATGTTGTAATATCTGAAAGTTTTTAGTTACAGTAACTGAAAATTACTAAATTGTAACAGAATTTTCTGAAACATATGACTAAAGCCTTATGCAGTTACCGTTGCTGGATTTTCTGTTTCTGTTCAGGGAAATTTAAAAACGGTTGCTGCATAAAGCTTTAGTAACACGTCTCCGATAATTCCTACAGAAATTTCTAACAATGTATAGGAAAAATTTGGACAACGGATTCGTTTTTAGGACATCAAAATCCTTCGGGGTCACCTAGTCCTAGTACAGTCTTTGGATACAAAAAAGTTAGTTTTTGTCGGCCTATGTTATCCTATGATGCTCTCATTATGTATTGTAGCTGAATAAAAAATTGTAGCAATTCGATAATTGAAAGCAGAGCATTTTCCAGATGAGATATGATTTTTATAAGACACGTTAGGGAATAGTAAAGTCCTTGTATCAGATAATCGTCTATTGAGTTAATTGCTTCAGCATTTCTGGAACAAATTGCTTTGCCCACATTCCGACGTCAGTGACCACTGGCCAGTGTTTGAACGTGATGAGCGTTAATGAGTCCGTTGATGTAACAATACACGTCTTCACAAAATAAATTTAGAGAGGAAGTATAGGGTGCAGTCACGAATTTCATGTCCAAAAGCAGAATCGAATGAGAAGCGTAAAAAAAATGTTCCTGTCTTCTCAGAATCAACACGTATGAACGAAGCCGATGCGATTCGCAGAAGCATCCACTTCAATTAAATGTAAATTGAGTGGGCCAATCCGAAGAAAATGCAGAGTCCAAATTTAAAACCCATTCTCTCTACAAGCGCTTAACTTGCAGACTATTAAAATTTGAAGATTTTCAAAATGTAAAGAATTGAAATTTGAAAGATTTAAAAATTATAAAATAAAATTTTAAATTCCATACAACGTTCATGTTAAAAAAGAACCCAATTCATTATTTAAATACGGGGAATTCTAATTAATGATTTTAAAACCAACACCTACGCTAACGTGAAGTGATCTGCCCAAACTAAAAATATGTACTACAATATTAAATAATAAACCGTAATACTGAACAAAATTGAATTTAGATTGAGAATTTAAACGTTCAACATTTTGTCGTTTCAAATTTAAATTGTTCAAAATTGTACAATTTTAAATTAAAATCCTTTATAGCTAAATAATTGCAAAATAATGTTAAAAATGAAATAATGTCATGTTAACAAAAATTGAAATTTTATAACTTAAAAAAGAAAGTCTTTCAATTATACAATTTACATAAATTGTTCAGAATTAAACAATTTCCAATTGAAAGCCATGAAAATTAAAAACAATTTAAATTGAAAACGTTTAAAAAATAGTTTCAATGAAACTTTATAGATTAGATAATTTAAAATTAAAGTAGCGTTTATAAATCAGGAATTAATCATTATTTTGAATTTTTCCAAAAACGAAATTAAAAGGCTTTAAAATTTGAAACCATTAGATTTCACTGTTCAAAATTTTAAGAAAACTTTAAATTTTGGAAATGCTTTTTTAACGTATAGGTATAAGCTGCAAATTTTTGAGTTGATAAATTTTGAATCTTTAATTAAGAAAAAAAGGAAACTTTACTACGTTTTAAATTTTCGGAATCATCAAAATAACGATTCAAGTATGTATTTGAAAATATCTAAATTAATGCTATATAAAATGTGGACATGTATCTTTAAAAATTATGCAAACGGTTAGAAAACTCGAATTTTAATTTTTCCGTTCGGCAAATTTTTAATAATTTTAAAATAGCCGCTAAACTGCAAACTTTCACATTTTTTACTTTTAAAAATCAACGCTATCATTTTCAATGCTCTAATTTGACGAATAAATCAATACATTTGTAAATGTTTAAAATTATATAATTTTAATCAATTTTAAATTAAAAACATTGAAAATTGAACGGTTTAACATTATTGTTTTTTAATGAGCACTTTTTAAATTAAAAGTTAGATTATTTTTATTTCAAGTCTTTTTGAACTAATAATGGTTTATTTGTTATTTATACTTCGAAATTCAACACTTCAACTTAAAATATCTGATTTATAATTGCTTATTTTAAATTAACAGTTAAATATTCCTAAATATTAAGACATTGTTATTTTTTTAAATTAAAAAATATTTAAATTGAATTTGTTAAAAATTGAATATTTTAGACTGAGACAATATTTGAATAGGATTTGTAGTTGAACAAACGCGTTCAATTATGAATCTATTAATCTGAAATGATTTTAAAATTGAAAATAGTTTATAAACTTTCAATCGGACGTTTACATTTGTTTGACTAATACGGCTTTCAAATTGAAACAATTCAATTTTTAACGTTAAAATCTGTAAATTGTTTAATTTTGAATAATTTGAACAGTTAATTAATTTATATTTACAGTTGGTCAACTTAAAACGTTTGCTATCGAAAAATTTCAATGTCACACGCTATTAGTTTTTAATTCCTTAATCAGGAGATTATAAGAGTTGGTATTTTGTTTAAGTCTCATAAATTCCCTATCTGAGTCAATTAAATAGCCATTAATTTGCCTAAAAGCATTACTTGCCCATGGCAACCCGTTTACGGAAAAATATACTTTCCCCCCATTTTTTTATGAATTGAAATGTTTACTAAATTCTCAAGTAAAATTATGTAAATATAACATTTTGTACACTTATTTCAAATACAAAATTCATTTTTATCTTAAATTTTCAACAGTTAAAAATTCAACAGTTGAAAATTGAAAAAAAAATCGAATTTTTATTAAAATCAAGTATTAAACATGTTATATTTACATAATTTTACATGATAATTGAAAAAGTCACTTTTATTGATTCAAAAGGCAAATTAATAGTCATCCAATGGACTCTCAGTAAGGAATTTATCAAATTAAAAAAAATCCCAACACTGATCATCTCCTTGTAAGTCTTCAAAACTGCAAACTCCCAACTGGAAAATTTTTAAAGAAAGAGAATTTAGAATTACGCATTGTAAACTGAATGATTTCATCATTGAATAAATTTACAATTATTGAACTTGACATTCAAAAAAGTTGAAATCAAACTTATTTTAAATTGCTTATATCATGTGATTGGATAGATTTTACTTCTAAAAATTTGTAAAATTCCCGGTTAAAAAATAAATTTACTGACATTTCCCGGTTTCCTTGTCCAGCGGCCACCCTGAAATTTCCAAAACTAGTGAAATTTCCACGCTCCAAATCAATTTTCGCGAAAATAGAGTAATAATGGAGGAACAAATTCTTTCTAATAAAATTAAATGTAAATAACATATTGAATTCAATAGGGGGCTTCCATAAACCACGAGGCCCCATTTTGACACCCCCCGCCCCCCATCTAGTCAACCGTAGCATTCTCGTTGACACCCCCCCC
>CAKNYM010052803.1:537649-551437 GCA_932195095.1 Andricus curvator
CGTAACTTTACTTACCCCCCCCCCCCCCCCCCCCCACTGTCACTAACCGCAATTTTTGGCGCGAATATTTTGTTCACACCCTGTCTTTAAAAACAGAAAAAGTGCAAAATCTAATTCAAATTCTGGTGTTTTCGTAAATAAAGAAAAAAATGTGCTTTCGCAGATTAAAATAAAAATTGAACTTAAAAATCTATATCCGGCCTGTAATAGACGATTGAAAAATAAGTTAAATATAACAATTATTATTTTTTAAGTGGAACCTAAAAAATCTTGAATTTGGTATGCATTTAAATTTAAATAAAAATAGACAGTTACTTGATATTTAGTCAGAACCTTAAGCTGGTTCAGTGGTTACATACAAACTTCATTACTTCCTGCCTCATGAATCTTTAATGCAGAATACAATGGAGTTCTATTGGGACCAGGATGTTGATCCTGGTTTGCCCCAAGAAAAGCAGTGGCGTAACTTTTCTCTTAACGTATCTGATCTTCCCAAATTCTCATAAGAGACCGTCCTTAAATTACGTAACAGTTCAGGGGGGGGGGTCGAGAGATTTTGTTACGATTTGTTACGGTGGATGCGGGGGGGGGGGGTCACCCATGTACGTAATTTTTGGAAATTCGCAAATGAAACAATTGACTCGCAGTCATTGTACAAAAAGTTAATATGAATTTAACTTTACACGCCACGGAAACCTGGTAAGTGAAAAACGAACCTAGCCAACAACAATTTTGTTTTTAATCAGGGAATTTCATTGGTCAGGGAATAGTCAAAGATTTAGAAAAAAATCTTGCTAAAATCGGAAAATAAACGGAGAATTAAAAATTGGTCAGGGAAAAATTAGGCAATTTTTAAAATGAAGTTTTGCGGTAACCCTAATATAATATTCTTGTTAGTTATTTATTTGCCCTCTAATTATATTTATACTTCTTCTTTTGTTTGCATTTGTGCCTGCTGAAGATTATCTTTTTAGTTACAAATTTTATTATTTGTTTGAAAGTTCAACTATTTTCGAAGAAAATTTACTTTTTGATAAAAATTCATATTTCGGTGTTGAAGAGTCAACTGAAATCTTTTTTGGATGAAAATTCAACTATTTTTTTGAAAATTTGCCTTTTTAATTAAAAAGTTCAACTATTTTAGTGTAAATGGAATCTTTCTTGAATAAAAATGCAACTTTGGGTTGAAAGATCAAGTACAAAAAAGCATACTTAGTAGTTAACAAACATACTTGTTTAAGTAAATTATTATTGCTTATAACAATCTTCTCTTAGATTAATACTAGAAACTTGCGAGGTTTTTTAAAAATATTCAGTCTTTCTTTGAATTTTTAGTTAGGAACAAATAATAAATATTAATATTATATTGAACAAAAAGGCTCTCAGTAACTACTTCAAGGAAAATTTACATTTAATATGATACATATAGAAAATTTGAAGAATATTTCAAATATCTGTTTTATTTCAGGAAAATATATTCACAAAAAAAAAGAAATTGTTTATACAAGTGATTCTCTCTAATGTTTATTTATTATTTTCTCATAACTAAAAAGCCAAAGCAAAGTAAAAAATTCGCGAAAAAACTGCAGTTTTCTAGCAATTATCTAAGAGAAAATAGTTATAAACAATAATAATTTGTTTAAACAATTACTTTTGTTAACTTGAATTAATTATTACCTCACTCTAATTAAAAAGTTCAAAATAAGTTGAAAAATTCGGAAAAAATTGCGACTTTCTAACTCTATTCTAAGAGAAAATTGCTAAAAACAATAATAAATTATTTAAAAATATAAGAGAACATCTAATTATCAGCAGGAAGTAGTATTTTATGTATTAGAAACAATTTTTATTTTTAAAACCCCGTAGGAAATCATAATTAGTGCCAAAAACTCGCAAACCCCAAATTTTGCACTTATGGGATTTTTTTGGAACCCCATAAAACAGACTTACGGGGAATGATATTCAAAACGTAATTATTCATTTGTATTTTATAGTTAATTGTGAAGAGAAATATTGAGTTTCAACTCGATTAACCTAATATACAGGATTGTAAATAAAATTTACAAAAGCGTCTTTTTTTCTTACGGGAAATACGTGTTAAACTTCATAGGGCCTGTGAAACCTCTAAATATAATTTTTGTGTTGGTGCTAAATAAATTTATCTTAAAAAAGCATATACATGTTGTGTTAAACGAATTTTTTCAAAACCTCATTTTGAATAATGATAAAAATATTGATAATTCAAACCCAGATAACTGACTCTTTGTACTTGTCTCCCATCTTCTTTTTTTTTATTTGCTAACCTATTACCTTTTTTTAAATCTTCATAAAAGGTTTAAATGCAGTAAAATAATAAAATACTTATTTTTTCAAAGAAAAATCCCTTAAATAAAACTATTTGTCACTTTTTTCAGCGCAAAAATTACCAATCAAATTCCAATCTAAATCTTAAGTCTTCATTTTCTACAAAAAGTCACTTTTATAAGGTTGTTTTTTACTTAACTTTTTGACTTGCGATCAGAAATGATATTTCTTAAAATTATTATCGTTTATTTATAAAGAAACATATACCTATTTTTATAGTACTCTCAACGAAAAATCGACTGCCACAGTGCGATAACGTCACACTAAATCTTTATTTTTCCAGAACAGAATTTTTTTTAAAGAAAACTTTTTTATTATTATTCAGGCTCTCCATATCTCGGGAACAAGTTTTTATTATTTTTTTACATTGAAAAATAGGTTTTTAGTCGCTATCCAAAGACGATTTTCAAAACCCATGAAATTTGAACCTCAAAATTTTTGAATGATTTACTCGGAATTGGTTATCTTTTTTTAATCAAACTCATTTTGTCCCAATTTAGCAACTCAATACAACCGAGCAACCGAGCCTGTTCAGGGTTGCCACAGACTTTCCATTTTTAATTTCCCTGACTTTTCCCTGACCTTTTTTCAACAATCCCTGACTTTTCGACATGCCTACAGCAAACTCTGAACCCAAAAAGAACTTTGACAAAACATAAAATACATAAATAAAATGAAAAATAAAACCGAGATACACAAATTCTTCAGCAAAGATAAAATTAACTCAGATTTAAAAAAAAAATCCCTGACCTATTTTCAAAATTCTCCCCCTTGAGCTGTTACGTAATTCCAGTACGTTCCCTTAATAATTACGCTACTTAGTTCAGACTAATCACTGATATTATTTATAATTATATTTCGAACTATATAAAAAATTAAAATTACAAGCTTTCATTAAAGAAATCTATTTGAAAATTTTAATATTTTATAAGGATTATATATATATATATACCATTAAACCATTTCCCTTTCAGGGTAGGCGTGACACTACCCGATTCGGGTAGTGTTTCTAGGTTTTTCTTGTAGTTATAAATAACTACAAGTGTGGGCTCACCACACCCACGATGTGCCAACAGCACTCATGTCAGTATTCTTGAATGGTCACCCATCCAAGTACTAACCGCGTCCAACGCTGCTTAACTTCAGTGATCTGACGAGAACTGGGTTTTCCAGCGTGGTATGGCCGTTGGATTAATTTTATTAATTAATTAATTTTATAATAATTATTTTTTTCAAAAATGAGTGAAATCCTGTCAAAAATTTCGCTAAGTCAAATCAAATAAAGTTTTATATGATCAACATTAATTGAAAAAATAATTAAATGACATTGAATGAAAAATAAAACCGAGATACACAAATTCTTCAGCAAAGATAAAATTAACTCAGATTTAAAAAAAAATTCCCTGACCCATTTTCAAAATTCACTGACATTTCACTGATCATTTGTTTGTTCCGTGACTTTTCAAGGATTTCAAGGTCTGTGGCAACCCTGCTGTTCCAATTTTAGGTCCCGATCACTTTGAGATTGTAAAGTTCCACATTCTATTTCTCGGAACTGTATACTTTTTTTTAATCACACCTTTTTGGTCTCAATTCAGAAACACTTCAGCTCGGGAGTAAACTTTTGTTTAATCTTTAAATGGTGATTTTGATATTACAGAATGTTATTTCGCCTCGTATTTCGCTCTTCTGAAAAATTCCGACTTTGTTGGTTATATAGTTATGTATTGTAACCCTCGAATTAATCATTTAATCATTTTGGGACAGTTTAAGGCCCCAGGACCACGGTTTAAAATTATTTTAAATAGAAGAGTAAAATGTACATTTATTTTTTCACCAAACAGAACAAGTTTACTGTGCACCCTGATATAATAACAATTCTAAAAACTTGACTCACCAAACAATTATGAGCCGAGCATTCCCCGACCTTCCTTATTTCCTGTAGACTGCACCACGGTCTTGACTTATCATTTTTGCTCATGTAGGGATGGAGAAAAGTTGTTGAATAATCATCACCAGGTTGGAGATCCTCCATACTATGAACCAAGGACTTGGAAACCGTGTAGACTTTAGGACTAAGTTTATTGCACAAATTAACATCATCAGCCATTTCTTCGCACTGAGTCACGTGACTTTTGGAAATCTCCATAGATTCTTCAAAGTCGTGATACATCGTAGATGTACTACCGCACACGGAAGCCAGAGATCCAACTAACGAACTTCCCAACCCCTGTGCAAGACCGGGAGCAGATGGTCCGGGGCAGGTGGTAGTCTCCCCGCCTCTTAACGCCATACTTTGTGTCCCTGGACGTGCTATGGGGTCCCTTACTACAAGCGAGTAAGAGTTGTCACTATCGGACTTTTTTCCAAAATCCATCGAGACTGATCCAAATGAAAAATCCGAGTCTCGAGATCTATTTGCCTTTGGCAGATCGTTCCATCTTGGATCTGAAGTTGCTCGGACTGTCAATCTGGAACCGGTAGGATCGCCACTCATACCTGGAAGTGGCACTACTCCTGGCTAAAATTGAAAAAAAAAAACTTTTTAGGACTCGCCGGGTGTCTAGGGATCAGCAGGGTCAATGAAATTAAGAAATTCAAACTTTTAAAGCTCAAAATGTTTGCATTTGAAGTAATAAATACTGAACTGCAAATTAAAGCACTCAAAATTGAACTCGTGAATTTTAAACTTTTAAAATTGAAGTTTACAAATTTTATATTTCAATATCTGTTTATGGAAACTCTCAATCATTTACACTTATAAAATGGAAGCTACTAACACTTTTCAACTTACATGAAGTTAAACGGAAAAATTTAAATTCATAACTTTTACAAATTATAAGTTCAAAGATTCAGATTCAGTTCAAAAAATATAAATCCTCTTTATCATTTTCAATGCTCTAAATTGAAGAATGAATCAACAAATTTGTAAATTTTCAAAATTATATCATTTTAAGCAATCTGAAGCTATAAAAAGTAAAAATTGAATGGTTAACATTTTTTTTAACTGAAAACTTTTTAAATTAGAAGTTATATTATTTTAACTGTGAGTAGTTTCGAATCAATAATTGTTCAATTGTTATTTATACATCAAATTTGGTTATTGTTTCGAAATACTTCGAAATATTCTCTTAAAATTATTTTTTTCAAAATAAAATATTTCAAATTTTTTAAGGACTATCAAGATTTATTTATTATCTTAAAATCTTTCAAAATCCTAAAATGACTTCAAAATTTTATTTCAAAATATTCAAAAAACTACATTTTGTTTTAATTTTTCTGAAATCTTTTCAATTATTTTTTTTATTTTTCCAAACTTCGAAATAGCTTTTAAAATAATTCGAATTTTTCCGGAAATGTTTACAAAAATCCTGCAAAATTAAAAAGGTTGCCTTCAAATCTTCCAGATTCTTTTTTGATATTTTTCGAAATCTTTTTAAATATTCTGTTACAATTAATTTTTCAAAATAAAAAATCATTTTAACTTTTCCTAGGAATCTTCAGAAATTTTTTTATTTTTTTGAAACCTTTCAAACATTCTTTAAAAGCTTTCTAAATTTTTTGTTCAAAATCTGCAAAAATCGACATTTTATTTTCAATTATTTGAAATAATTTCAGAACTTATAATATCTCTTACACTTACACGAATTTGATCTAAATTGATAAGTGTTCAATTATTATGTATGCATCAAAATTCGAAAATTTCACTTACAAATTATAGGTTTAAAACATAACAATTAAGATTGTAATGATTCAAGGCTTCCTATTTCAAACAATTCAGTTTCAGATTGTTTAGTTTTGAATATTTGATTTATATGTAATTGCTTTCTTTAAACGAACAGTCAAATATTGGTAATAATTAAATAATTGTTTTTTTTTTTCATTTAAAAAGTTCAAATTGAATGGGTTAAAAATTGAATATTTTAGAATGAAACAATATTTGAATAGAATTGGAAATTTAACAAAAGCGTTTAATTATGAATTTATTATTTAGAAATTATTTTAAAATTGAAAAAAGTTTATAAAGTTTCCGTCGGACGTTTAAATTTGTTTAACTACTAAGGCTTTCGAATTTAAAAAAATGCAATTTTCAACGCTAACATCTGTAAATTATTTAATCAGAATCGTCTTCTAAAATCAATTATTGTTCAATTGTTAAGACTCGAAATACAATTCAGTTTTAAAAATCATTAATTAACTTATATTTACAGATGAACAACTTAAAACGCTTTTCACCAAGAAATTCAAATGCTTTTAATTTGTAATTTTTGAAGTCTTCAAAACTCATTTTAAAATTCTTTAAATAAAAAATGTACGTTTAAAAATGAATTTCTATAATACAAAAATTTTAAACTCAAAGATTTTAGATTTTTAATGATTTATGCCAATAAAGAATTTATTTCTTAAAATTGGATATTAAAATATGGATAATTGAGAATTTATTCGCACGGCGATATATAAAAGCCCGACAAAAAGTAAAATTTGTTAAACAAACCACTTTTATATGTTTGAAATCGTTCTCATAATCAACAAAATATAGAATCTTACGTAAGGATAGGAAAGGGATCAACATTTTTTTTCATATCCTTAAAAAAAAGGTAGGGAGGGCCTAAAACTTCAAAAATTATCCTTACGTAATTAATGGACGTACCCAAAACGTATTTAAATATTTCAATCCAAGATTTTTCACATTGTCCGAAAAAATATTTTAGATTTTATTTAAATCTTAAATATTTTACTTTTAAATTGCTAAAATAATTATTTGTAATTTTTTTTATAAGATTTAAAAATAAAATTGTAGACTGCTTAACACAGTTAATAAACTTGGGATATTTCATTTTTTACATTCTCATTCATGAGAGTGTAATGTAATCGTCCAAATTTTCGATCTCTAGTTTTTAATGGATCTTTACGTTTCGGCACGCACAGAGTCCGAAAATCATAAAATTTTGTCGGTGCTGTCTGTCTGTATGTATGTATGGTTACCTGAATGTTGCAGCCACGCTAACTTTTGAAGGATTTGTGTAATCGAGTCAGCCTTTGATACACTTGTTACGGGTCCCAAAATGAAGTTTAAGTTCGTTAATCATATATTTTCAACAAAAATAAAAAAATTTAGAGCATTTTCAAATATTGAAAAAAATTATTTTCAAGATTCAGAAATGTTTGAAAAAGTTTTTTGCAGATGGGTAAAAGACTTACAAATTATCTTAATGACATTTTTTATTTCGATTAAAAATTAGAAAAGTCATATACTTTTCAAAATTTTGAAAATTTTCTCAAAATAGAAAAAATTATTTTTCTGGTAGATTAAGAAATTTCCTTACAAATATTTATTAGATATAAAACATATTTCGAAAATATCTCAAATACATTTTTCGATTAGACCAAAATTCAAAAAGTTAGAGCTTTTTTAAAATTTGAAACAAAATTTTTTATGAGTTTTAGAAAGGACCCCGCACCAAATGTACAGAAAAAAGCCTTATGATAAAAAATTCTAAAAAAAATTTTTTCTTGTATTTTCGAACCTGCAAACTAAAAATTCTAAAGAAAAATGTCAGAAAAATGGACAGTTTTTAGATAAACACTTGTCCAAAGTTTCGATTTTTACATGTATTTTAATGGAAAAATGCTTATTTTAGCAAAATGTTTTTTTTCCTCAAAAACGCTATGATAGATTTGACTAAAACTTTTATATTTTGACGATCAGGCGTACCGAATCAAAAACTTCATACCCACGAACTAGAAAGATTAACGATTCTTTGGGTATACAGCATGTTTTTGGGGGTGTTTTTGTACCCTAAACATCCAAGTAACATATGTAAATCATCATTTCTTAGTAACTAAAACCAATAGAGATTTTTATTCAACTGCTACGGTATGAAACGACTTTTCGATGAGTGGAGTAAGCGTACATAGCAAGAATATGTTTTAACCTAATTTTAGGGGATGTTTTACCATCCCTTAAACAATGAGTCTGAAGTTCCTAACGCATTAATCAATAACGAAAAATAATTTTATTTTTAAATGCATGAGAGCTGCTATTTTATGACAGAAAATAGTTGCGTACAACCCTAAAAACTTCTTAAAGCACTTTCAACCCCTCATCAGATATAAAACTCACCCAGCTACCCCTAAATATTTTTAAAATTCAACAAAACCAACCTAATTCAAAAATCCGCCCAGTTTTTGCTGATAATAATTTCAATTGATGCCAAAGCGGTACACATAAAGTCTCAACCCTTCAGCACATTTAGAACTCACCCCAGCCACCCCCGAATATTTTAAAAGTTCAATAAAATCACCATAATTTCAAAGTACACAGGATTTTTCTGAAAATGTTTTCAGTTGATGCCAAAGGAGCAAAAAAATGTTTCAAAACCTCAGCACATATAGAACTCACCCCAGTCACCCCTAAATATTTTTAAAATTCAATACAATCACCCTAATTTCAATTGAAATTATCATCCGCAAAAACTGGGCGGATTTTTGAATAAGGTTGGTTTTGTTGAATTTTAAAAATATTTAGACTTGGATGAGTTCCAGATGTACTGAGGTGTTGAGACTTTTTGTGTTAACCGTTCGCATCAATTGAATAAATAATTATGAAAATTTTGGCTCATTTCAGAATTGGGGGGTTTATATTGAATTTTAAAAATATTTATGGGTGACTCGGGTGAGTTCTACATGTGCTGAGGAGTTGTGACATTTTTTGCCCCTTTGGCATCAACTGACAACATTGTCAGAAAAAACCTGGCGTACTTTGGGATTAGCGTGATTTTATTGACCTTTTAAAATATTAGGGGGTGGTTGGGGTGATTTCTACATGCGCTGAGGTGTTCAGGCTTTACGTTTCCCCTTTGGCATGAACTGAAAACATTTTCAGAAAAATCCTGGTGTACTTTGAAATTAGGGTGATTGTATTGAATTTTAAAAATATGTAGGGGTAACTGGGGTGAGTTCTATATGTACTGACGGATTCAGACACTTTTTTGTCAGTTTGGCATCAACTGAAAACATTATCAGAAAAACCTGGCGTATTTTTGAATTTGGGTGATTTTATTGAACTTTAAAATATTCGGGGGTGGCTGGGGTGAGTTCTACATGTGCTGAAGGGTTGACACTTTATGTGTGCCCCTTTGGCATCAATTGAAATTATTATCAGCAAAAACTGGGCGGATTTTTGAATTAGGTTGGTTTTGTTGAATGTAAAAAATATTTAGGGGTAGCTTGGGTGAGATTTATATCTGATGAGGGGTTGAAAGTGCTTTAAGAAGTTTTTAGGGTTGTACGCGACTATTTTCCGTCATAAAATAGCAGCTTTCATGCATTTAAAAATAAAATTATTTTTTGTTATTGATTAATGCGTTAGGAACTTCAGACTCATTGTTTAAGGGATGGTAAAACATCCCCTAAAATGAGGTCAAAACATATTCTTGCTATGTACGCTTACTTCAGTTATTGGAAAGTCGTTTCATACCGTAGCAGTTCAATAAAAATCTCTATTGATTTTAGTTACTAAGAAATGAGGATTTAATGGTATACTACTACTTGGATGTTTAGGGTACAAAAACACCCCCAAAAACATGCTGTATACCCGAAGAATCGTTCATCTTTCTAGTTCGTGGGTATGAATTTTTTGATTCGGTACGCCTGATCGTCAAAATATAAAAGTTTTAGTCAAATCTATCATAGCGTTTTTGAGAAAAAAAAACATTTTGCTAAAATAAGCATTTTTCCATTAAAATACATGTAAAAATCGAAACTTTGGACAAGTGTTTGTCTAAAAACTGTCAATTTTTCTGACATTTTTATTTCGAATCTTTAGTTTGCAGGTTCGAAAATACAAGAAAAAATTTTTTTTACAATTTTTTATCATAAGGCTTTTTTCTGTACATTTGGTGCGGGGTCCTTTTTGGCAAAGTTTCTGGTACACGACAAACAGGCTTGCAAATTATCATAATGCCATTTTGAATTTCGATAAAAATTGCAAAAATTATATGCTTTTCAACATTTTGAAAATTTTCAAAAAATGAAAAAAAAAATTTTTTTTTGATGGATGAAGAAATATCAATCCAAATTTCTACTAGATATAAAATATATTTCGCAACTATTCTCATGGAATTTTTCAATTAGACCAACATTCAAAAAGTTAGATCATTTTCAAGAATACGCAATTTTTTGTTTTAAGAGGTATGTGAGTTAAAAGTGTTATTTTTAATAGATTTTAACAAGATTTACAAATTATCTTAATGAAATTTTTCAATTAAACACAAATTGAAAATATTCTAGATTATTTAATCATAGTCGCATTGTCTTAGAACTGAAGTTTGAACAAACGGAATCAAAGCCTACGGCTTAATCCTTAAT
Source organism: Andricus curvator (assembly GCA_932195095.1). Classification (NCBI taxonomy): domain Eukaryota; kingdom Metazoa; phylum Arthropoda; class Insecta; order Hymenoptera; family Cynipidae; genus Andricus; species Andricus curvator. The sequence goes on from CAKNYM010052803.1 coordinate 548,384, forward strand.
TGTCTCTATTTAGTAAATTTAAAAAAAAGAATTGCGTTTTTTTTATTAACATTTTGTAGAAAAACATACCTACTACTTATATGCTGTTCAATTTTGTCTAAATCGTTTTATTTTTCAAAGAGAACTGACTCTAGAAACGAATTATCGAGGGCGAATGTCGCAATGAGAATGTAATCGTCAAAGCCGCAGCTGCTTTGAGAACCATCTTTGAAAACAATTTCAGTTCCAATTTATGACTGTAGTTCCTCAGGGGTTTAAATAACAGTTTTTGATTTATGTTACAATATTTATGATATTTGAAAAAATGTAGTTGAAATGTACGCATTAAGCGTACGAAAACGAGCGCAAAGCGCCGCACGCAATGAGAATGTGCCCGCGCAGCGGGCATATTTTTAATTACGGAGTGTCTCGTCGTCCCGAAATTCGGGATGAGTAGTGAAGTATTTTTCACAAGCTCGGCTAGTCGTCCCGAATTTTCGGGGCGACTAGTCCAACCCCTTTTCCAACTCCCCCAATTTTTCGGGACGACTAGCCACAGCCTTTTAATTATTTAAATTTGTACATTTCAATTAAAGTGTTCACTTTCTAACATACTTCCTTTTAGAATAACTATAATTATATTTTATAATTGCTCCAATTTTATATTAGATAACAACTCCTCGTTTCCGGTTTTCGCATTTTCGTCACGTTTTCAACTGCTTCAGCTTTAAGTTTTTTTTAAAGACCGTTTATTTTTAAAGGTCTATAGTTTCCAGCACTCAAAACTTGTTGTATTTCTGTTACGATATATTGTTTTTTTTACATTTTGTACCAGTTTGTACTTTATTTATATATAAATAATGTATTTAAGTACTTCATTATTATACGGAAATTCTATATAAAATGAGCCAGAATGAAGTCATTTTATCCATTTTTAAAGAAAATATTTTTTTCTTAAAATTTAAATAAAATCTGATCTAATAACATTTTTCAATCTCCTTGGGATCATTTTAAAGGTAAATTCTTATGGAATCGCGCCAATTTATTGCCATTAGTTTGAAAATGTTTGCTTGCATGGTGTAATATATTTAAAGTTAAAACAGCAACGTTTGAAAATTTTTAATATTTTTTATGATGAACGAAATATTTTTGTAAACTATATGCAAAAAATTATCCCGAGGTTTCTATCAAATTTATTCAAAATATATTCATTTAATTTTTATTATTATTTTCCAACTTTTTTGTATCAACTTTATAAAATGTTTATTATATTAGATTTTATTTAAATTTTAAGAACACATTGAATGTTGCACTATTTTGCACTGTTTTTGCAATGCCTTCTTAAATAATTGACGAAATGCCTTCATCATTCCCGATCATAAATAAAGTTCCCGGGTTTTCCCGATTCGCTAAACACCCTGGCTCAGACCTTCTCGGAAAATTTTAAATGATCTTTTATTTTACAGCATCTATTTTAATCATTTTTAAAAATATTTACCATTTTTTTTAAAGCTCAAAATTAAAATAAAAAAATTCTGAAAATTTCAAACAAAATGTAGATTTTTAAATATTTGGAAATAAAATGTTGAAATTTCGTCAAGATTTTGAAAGGTTTTAAGATACATAATAAAAAAATTCTTATGATTCCTAGAAATATTTAAACTGATTCTTTATTTTTACAAATTAATTTTAAAAGAATATTTAAAAAGATTTTAAAACATTACAAAAGATTTACAAAATCGCCAATAAATGAATAAAAAGATATTTAGAAATTTTTGAAACTTTAAACAGATTAAAAATATTCTAAAACTTTGAGAGATTTCCGAACATTTATCAAATATTCTTAAATTTTTTTTCAAGTCTCAAAAAGTCTTAAATATCTTGAAACTACTCCTATTTTTCATTATATTTTTGTAAAATCTTTTTGAATTTTCTCCAGCAACCTAGGAAAATTATATTTATATAACTTTAAAGCAAATCAACAAAGAAAATAAAATAATAAATAGTTATTAGACTTTTTTATTTTGTATTAAAAATTAGTTTTTCCTTCAAATTATAATTTGCCTACAAATTTTTTTTTATTCTGGATTGAAAAATCTTTTTTGGTTGAAAATTCAACAATTTTGTTGAAAATTTGTCTTTTTGGTTCAAAAATTCATCACTTTTGGTAGAAATTTAATATTTTTTAATTAAAATTGCTACTGTTTGGTTTAAAATTTGTCTTGTTGGATCATTTCAACTCTTTTCGATCTAAAATTTAAATATTTTTTAGTTTTACTATCAGCTATTTTATTTTGTTATTGAAAATTCATGTATTTGGTTAAAAATACATCTATTAGATTGAAAATTAGTTTTTTTATGAGTTCAACTGATTTTCATAAAAAAAATTTAAAAAATGTATTGAAATACCAACTTTTACCATTTTTGTTGAGAATTCATCATTTTTGTTTGAGAAATTCAACTTTTTTGTTCTTTTTATTTGACGTATCTGATGTTTTCAAAAATCTGGTCTTTTCTCAAGAATGTTTGGAAAATTATATTTATATAACCTTGAAAACAAATAAATCTAAAAAATAGTTATTAGAAATTTTTATTTTGTATTAAGAATCATTTTTTGCCTCAAATCCAAAAACTACACGCGTGTTAAGCGCAAGATTGATGATATTGGTGAATTTTGAAGATTTTTAATTAATTTTTCTAAATATTAGCCTTTGGGACTATTTTCCGGCATATGTTTCTATACTTGAGATGGTAGACACGTTATTTTAGCCAATCAGCGAAGATGTTCAAAAATATTTTTAAAGGGAAAATGAAGAAATAGTGGCATTTTTGTATAAATAGTGGAATCGCTCAAAAAAGTATCAATAGTGGCGTGAGTCCGAGTCCTGAGTTTTAGAAAATTTGTGGAATTAGTAAATTGGAACGAATTGTGATACTTAAGAATCGAATTTGGTAATGACCAGATCAATTTCAAATGCTTGACTTGAATTTAGTGGCGAAGTTTATAGAAAAATTCCCAACAATTAACAGAGATAGTGCCCACTCAGTCATACAATTCTTCTCCTAAAAAAAAAA
>CAKNYM010052804.1:953-54235 GCA_932195095.1 Andricus curvator
ATAGTTGAGCAAAAAGTAGAAAATCTTTGAAAAAGCCGCGACTTTCTAACTCTATTCAAACAGACAATTGCTAAAAACAATAAATAATTGGTTAAAAAATTTATCTAAAGATCTAGGTATCAGCATAAAGTAATATTTCATGTATGTACTTCCGCTTAAATTGTATATCCTGCTGAAATTAGTGTGATACCTATATATTCCTCCACCCTTTTACCCTCTTTTCCTTAATCAGTGACACTACTATTCCTACCTTCCATTTCTGCGGCTACCCTTCGCCTCTCCAAACCTTATTGCAAATCCTCTACATCTCTTCTCTCACCCCTATTCGTCCATATTTCAGTCCTTCATACTCCAAGCCATCCTAACCTGTTTCCTGGATTCTTTTCAGCCTTGCTTTTTCATTCACCTTTTCCCTAAAAATCGCGTTTTCGCTGCTTTTCTTCCTTCAACCTTTACCCTATTTTCCAAACCCCCTAACAGACTCTTGAAATACTCCGTCCACTCGTCCATCCCGATATCTTCATGTATGCCCTCCCTTCCTCCTATTTCCCTGTTTATCAATTCCCATTTCGTATTTTCTTTTACCGCTTTCTCTACGTCTTCCATGTAACTTTTTTTCCCCGTTTTTCTTTTCCCCTTAACGTTCTCTCGTGATCTCTCTTTCTCCTGTTGAATTTACATTTCTCCATTTCCCCTTTCCTACATTTTCTTACACTTTCCTTGATCTTATCTTCACTTTCCCTGAACTAATCATCCTACCAACCTCTCCTTGCCCCCTCTCCATCTTCCTTCTGTCTCACCTCCTCCCTTATCTTATCAATCACTCCTTCAAGTTTTTCTAGCAGCGTATCTACTCCTTCCTCTTCCATACTACCTGCCTCTTGGTTTTCCATTTTATCTTTAAATTATCTTGCTTTATCCTTCCCTTAACGATCCGTTTTCAATTTCCTTTCCCCCCTTCCTTCCTTCTTTAGTACATACATGTACTCTTTATTTTGATTTGCATTTAAAAAATTAATTTTAATCACTTACACTTTTTGCGAAATGTATTGTTTCATAAGCTTACAATAACACAGCAATTGATAATATTTTCAATAATTATTATTCAAGAACATAGATTTGATTTTACATGAAATTCTTTTATGATATTTACAGTCTAATAAAATTTTGATATAACTGAAAGAAATTAACTGACGGAAGCTGGAAATGATGATGGAAGTTAACAGCAACGAGAGACAAAAAGCGACAACGAAGGACTCATTAGATTTATTAGTGTCAGAAGCAAAATTAATTATAAGATGATGGAGAAATATGATCTGCGAGAATGGGGTTACCTTTGGGAGGAAAAGTTTAAAAAGTTTACTTTCAGGAAAAGTCAATAACAATGATAATTATCAGGATAATTTTTTTCTGTAAAATATGTAGTGCAAAAAATTATAAACAAACTAGATTCTAATAAAATATTCCTATATTAAAAAATATTCCCAAGAAAATATATTCTGTTAATCAAATATTTTTTAACAAAATTTTTGCAAAGTTTGTAAATAAGGAAGATCCAACTTCTTTTTTTTGTCAAAAATTCCACTACTTGGTTGAAAGTTGAAATACTTTATTCAAAATTTATTTTTTTGGTTGAAAATTTATCTTTGTTAGTTCATAATTCAATTATTTAGTTGTATATTTATCTTTTTTATGAACTCAATATTCTTTGTCAGAAATTTATTTTTTTAGTTAAAAATTCATCACTTGGGTTGAAAATTTAACCATTTTGTTAAGAACTCAATTTTAGTTGTTGAGAATAAATTTTTTTAACTAAAAAGTAAACACATTTCAGTTTTTCTGGAAAATCAACTATTTTAGCATAAAATTCAACTATTTGGTTACAAATTAAAAAATTATTTAAAAATTCAATTATGTAGTAGACATAAATGAAATCTCATCATTTTAGTTTAAATTCATATCCTTGATTAAAAATTTAAATGAAAAAGTAACCATTCCTTTTTTTGTTGAAAATTTATAATTAATCTTTTTTAGTTCAAAATTTGGCAACTTGGTTGAAAATGTATGTATTTTGTTGATAATTCGTCTTTTTTGGTAAAAAATTAATCTTTTTGATTGAAACTTAATTCGTTTTGGTTAAATATGCAACTAAAAAATAATCTTTTCCTAAATTAACTTTTTTGTTAAAATTTCATATTTTTCGGTTGAAAATTCAATTAATTTTTAGAAAAATTTTCTTCTTTCGGTACAAATTTTATCATTTTTTTTGTAAAAAATGTTTTAAATAATGATTTGGAAATTTAACTAGGTCGTAAAAAATTAACTTTGTTGTTGAAAATTCATATTTTCATGTAAAAATTCAACTTTTTTGTAGAAAATTCAACTACATGGTTGAAAAATGGTGTATTTTGTTAACAAACATGTTTTTTAAGTATTACATTTTTAGTTTAAAATTCATCCCTTTGGTTGAAAATTGAACCACTTTGTTAACAATTCAATTTCAGTTGTTGAAAATCAATTTTTTAAATTGAAATTATAACTATTCCATGTTTGGTCGAAAATTCGTCTTTTTTTAGAAAATGAATTATCTAGGTTAAAAACTCATCCATTTTGGAAAATTAACGTTCTTGTTAAAATTTCATTTCTTCAATTTAAAAATTCAATTGATTTGTGAAAAGTTGGTATTTTTTTTAAAAGTTCCAGGCTACATTAAAGCTTTCTTTTGACAGTTGAAAATTGGTTAAAATACTCAGAAAAAATGAGCAGAGGGGAAGTAGGGGAATTGAGGGGAAGTAAGGAAAGAGTGAGTAGAGGAAGTGAGGGGAAATTAGTGAGGTGAAGTAGAGGAAATTTTTGGAAGTTATATTATATTAAACAATATAATATAATATTTACTTTATTTATTATATTGAACAATATAATATAATATTTACTTCATTTATTAATTAATTTATACTCATTTCGGATTTTAAAATATTCTAATAGACATATTATGTGTTTTAATGAACTTCTTAAAAAGGGGGTAAGTAAAATTAATAAAATAATACCTAAGTTATAGAATGAAACATTTTTTTTACATATATAAGTTTTTAGTGAAAGTTAAATATTGAACATACTTATGCTTTCACCACAACAACAAATTATTACCAATTTTTTAATAGAAAATAACCAATTTTATATATAACTATAAATAAATTTTAATGTTAATTCAGTTTCAGAATTAGATTTTGAAATATTTAAAAGGATTTTGAACATTCCACAAAGATTTCACGGATTTTAAAGATTTAAAAAAGGCGTGCACACCAGATTAAAAAGATTTCACAACAATTCCACAAAGATTTTAAAACTTTCAAAAGATTTGAAGGGTTGCAAAGATTTTGAAAAGAGTATAGCGCACTAGATTTTAATAATAAGATTATAAAATATATATCTAAGATTTTAAAAATTAATATTTTTTAATTTTAATAAGATTCTGAAACAATTTGAAACGATTTCAAAAGGTTTCAAAACATTTTCGAAGATTTTAAAAGGTTTCAGAAATATTTTAAATGATTCAATAATTTCAATGAATAAAAAAGATTTCACAAACAAAGATTTAAGAAAGATTTCAAAGATTTTAGGGATTTCAAAGATTTAAAAACGGCGTGTACTAGATTAAAAAGATTTCACAAAAATTTCCCAAAGATTTCGAAGATTTTATGAAGATTTCAAGGAAATTTTAAAAAGGGCATAGTAAAAAAATTTCAAAAAATTTCAAAGATTTGAAACGATTTCAATTTTTTTCAAAGATTTCAAAAGATTGCACAAAGATTTCGAATATTTTAATTATTTCAAAGTAACACAAAAGGTTTCAGAATGATTTCACAAATATTTTAAAGATTTCCTACAAAATTTATAAAAATTTGAAAGGAATGCAAGAATTTCAAAGATTTCAAAAAGGATACAGTCCACCAGATTTCAAAACATTTAAAATGTTTGAAACGATTTCCAATTTTTTTAGAATATTTCAAAATATTTTACAAAGATTTTAAATACTTCAATGATTTCAAAGATTTTAATGATTATAAAGATTTAAAAACCTCGTGTACTAGATCAAAAATATTTCACGAAAATTTCGAACATTTCATAAAGATTTCAAGGAGATTTTAAAACATTCAAAAGATTTCAAGGATATTGAAGATTTTAAAAAGGGTATAGTAGAAAAATTTCAAAGCATTTCAAAGATTTGAAACGATTTCAAAAATGTTTAGAAGATTTCAAAAGATTTCACAAAGATTTTGAATATTTTAATTATTTCAAAGTAATACAAAAGATTTCAGAAAGATTTCACAAATATTTTAAAGATTTCCTAAAAAATTTATGAAGATTTCAAAATAATGCAAGAATTTTAAAGATTTCAAAAAGGATACAGTACACCAGATTACGAAGATTTCAAAACACTTAAAATATTTTGAAAGATTTCAAAATTTTTTAGAATCAAAAAAAATATGTCACAAAGATTTCAAATATTCCAGTGATTTCAAACGCATACAAAAATTTCAGAAAGGTTTCACAAATATTTCAAAGAATTCGGAAGGATTTCAAAATATTTCAAGAATTTCAAAGATTTGAAACGATTTCAAAAGGTTTTAAAAAGTTTGAGAAGATTTCAAAATATTTCAATGATTTTGAACGAACACAAAGAATTCATAAACAAAGTTTGAAAAAAGATTTCACAAATATTTTAAAGATTTCATAAAGATTTCTCAAAGGTTTCACATAAATTTCAAGATTTCACAAAGATTTTAAAATATTTCGAAGACTTAAAAGATTTCGAGGATTTCAAAGATTTTGAAAAGATTTGAAAATAGCCCCAAAGATTTCATAAAGAAAACTTAATATTATGTTCGCAAGCAATTAAGAATTGATTTATGGTTCTTTCTTAAGAAATTGGGAGACCTGGAAAAACTTGACTTCTTGACCTGGAAAACCTGGATTTTTAACTCAGATTTCCACAGGGGGCTGGCAAAAAGTTAATCCTATGGGTTGGAAAATCAACTATCAACTATTAATCTTTTCGTGAATAGGAATTAACTGTTTCCTATAAGACATTCGACAACCTTGAAAACCTAACCCTTTTGTTGAAAATTTACCTTTTTTATTTGAAAATTGTACTATATGCCTAAAAGTTCAACTATTTTGTTCACGATTCGTATCTTTTGCTTGAAAGTTCAAATATTTGGTTGTTAAAACAACTATTTGATTACAAATGAATTTTGTTGTTGAAAATTCTTTTTTTTTGGGTAGAAAATTCTTTTTTTTTTGTAGAAAATTCATGTATTTTGGTAGAAAATAATTCTTTTTTGATTTGTAATTTAACTTTTTTTTAGGTACAATATATTTCGACTCTCATTTAACAGAATTTATACCCCTATTTTCGTAAAGAAATCACCCCATTTGAAATTTAAGAATTTTAAATTAGAATAAAATCAAATTTAAAATCCTATTTAACGTCCAATACTCAAGTTACTGTATAGAATTCCTGAAAATAAAACAAGAATCCACCGATCAAATTTGGACAACTACCACAAAATGCTCCTATTGCAATTCCTAAAAATAAAACAATTGAATTATGATATGTTTCTCAATTAACTTATGTGGGTAATGATTCAGAAAAAGGATATTCCTAACAAGATTCAAATTCTTTTTGTGAAATGAAACGCGGGATAAACCTAGAGCTCTGTCAACTAAGTTTTTGATTACTGCAATTTTGTTTTGAAAAGGATGAACCGAAAAAAAATTTTTAATTCTACCTGAATATGTACTTTTCCTATACCAATTGGCAATAATATTACCATCCGACCTTTAATTACTTCTATGTCCAAAAAACTGATTTTATTATTTTTCTCTATTTCATGGTTAAATTGAAGTTTTGGATGAAAACTGTTAAAAGCATCGATAACTGCCTGAACTTTGCTAGACGAATACATAATAAGGTCATCAACATACCGGAAGTAAAAGGGCAAAACAAAATCTAGCTTCTTGAAAGCAAAGACCTCCAAATCTTTCATAACTATTTCTGCTAAAATCGGAGAAATGACTGAACCTATGGGAGTACCAAACTTTTTCCTATAACAAGATCCATTGAATTTAAAATATGTTGAGTTCATAATGAAAACTATCCCTTTAATAGAAATATTGTCCCATCTATTTAAAATTGCCTGTTTAACTAATTCAAGGGGTATACTCAGAAACATTGCAACAACATCCAAAGAATTGAGTGATTTTTTATTGTTATTTCCTCTTTTTTTATTTTCGTCCAAAAAAAACACAATTTTTTGTTTGTTTTTAGGAATTGCAATAGGACAATTTTGTGGTGGTTGTCCAAATTTTATTGTTGGATTCTTTTTTATTTTCAGGAATTCTATACATCACCCAATTTACCCTGTTTTGAGAGCACTTTGGACTGTGAAGTTTGATATTTTAATATTTTTAATTATTCTTGAAACCACCGTCCCATTTCAAAAATAATGATATTAAATAAATAAATTGGTAACCTGGTTTATGGACGACCCCTAATTGTCTCGTATAATATTCAACATTACAAAGTTATCTACCCGTCTTTTGCATAATGAAAAAGCATTTCGCTTTGAGTTCGCGATCGCGAACTAAAACTCGAGTTTCTGAATATGTATGATTTTTACTTTAATAGTGTGAGTGAAATCTTTAATCTCTCATCTCTTGGATGTAAAAGCTTGTAAAGGTGTTTAAATTTCCTTTATACCGGAAAATAATGAGGCCAGCAACCTTTATTATTTGCATGGATATTGCCGTGTTCACCACCCTGTAGGTTATTGCTTTCAGAAGTTTCTCCACAAATTTGCACCTGCAACGGAAACTCTTCATTACAGTTTAATATTTCAATTAATTTCTTTAAAAAATTTGTGTAATAGACCATTTTAATTAACTAAAAATCCAACACGCCTGCTATGAGCGCCATTATTATTATTATTTTGTGGTCTCGCTCTGTTTTTATATTATAATAATAAATTAATATTAATACCAAATTTTGTTGTATTTCATAGTATCTATTATCTAAAATAATAGAAAAGAGAAGCGAGGACAATATTTTCCATAATTGACTAACGTAAACTATTATTGTTCAAACATTGTAAATATGCTTTTAAATATAGTGACATTTTATAACTAATCTAATGTTTTTTATTTATTATAATGGAATCCCGGTAAAAAATGTGAACATAACAGAAAATTGTTCAAATATTGTAAATCTTCTTTGAAATTATTGTTTCTAATCACCGATTTCCGGTAAAAAAATTTGACAACCTGAAATTCTTTCTAAATTGAATTGTAGTTGAAAAGTTGTGAATCATCTTTAAAACGAATTTTTTTTTAAATTGAAAATACCAATTTTTGACAAATAGCACTGACTTACTGGATAATTTTTCGAAGATTGTAAATCTTAACTGTTCGTACTACAATAACTTTTATTGGAAAATACCAATTTATGGTGTTAAACGCGATCATAACCTGGAATTGTTAAAATATGTGAAATTTCCTTTCAAATTTAATTTAGAAAAAATAATAATTTCTGACAAAAAATACTAACATAATCCAAAATTGTTATCAGATTCTAATTTTTGTTTGAACTATAATTTTCACGTTTTAAAATATAAATTTTCGGTGTAAAACGCTATCGTAACCTAAAATTATTCAAAAATTATAAACCCTTTAAAATATAATAATTTTTGTTAAATAACGGTAAACGTTGATAATTTTTAATCCTTGAAATCTAATAATTTTTTATTTAAAATATTGGTTTTCAATGTAAAGCGCTAACGTAACCTAAAATTATTGGAAATTGGGAATCTTGATGATGATTTTTTTTTTCAAAAAAACAATTTCACGTCTCATACTTTCCCTCCCCTACTTCCCCTATATTCCTCTACTAACCCTCCCCTCACTTCACACTACCCCCTTCTTCAACCTTTTACATTCTCATCAGAAAAGGTATTAGATTTTTATAAAATTTGACTCTCTTACTGCCCTAAAATGAAGGTCAATTTCGTTAGCCTATACTTCCCTCGATCCTTGCTTCCCCAGATAAAACTCCCATTCCCCTACTCTCCTTCCTTGGTCTTCAATTGCCCTTCCCCACTCACTTCAATTTCTTATCATTTCCCCTACTTCACTACTCTACTTCCCCCTCTAATCTTCTACTTCCACCATCATTTCCTCTCACGTCCGCTACTTCCACTCCCATCATTTCCCCTCACGTCACTATCTTCCTTGCCCCTCACTTCTTCTCACTCCCCCTACTTCCCAACCTCTCATTTTCCCTACTTTCCGTCCCCTCTTTTCCCCAACCCTGCTTATTTTCCCTATTTCTCCTCTCCTTATTTCCCCTACTTTCCTTCCCTCAGTTTTCCCTAATTGCCCAGCACTTCACCTCCTTCCTCTTCCCTAATTTTGGTTCACTTCCCCTTCTTCTCCTTTTATCATTTCCCTTACTTCCACTATCCTTATTGTCCCATAATTCCCCTCATTTCCCCTCTCCTTATTTCCGCTATGGTAATTTTCCCTACTTTCCCTCCTCTAATTTCCATTAATTGTCTCTCACTTTCACTACTATCCCTCTCCTCGTTTCCTGACTGATGGGCACCCGTCTGAAACTATAAGGGTTTCTGCCCGGGGCTTCGAAACCCTAAAAACTAACAGAACATAACATTATTAAAAAATGTTAAGTCCTCTTCAAAACTTTACCAATTCATATTAAAATTCTTTTAAAAGATACTAATCTCCATCGCAAAACAATAACATAAAAAATGTGTAATATTTTCATTAATTTATTATAGATAATTTGAAAGTTTCAATTAACCAGACCAAGTTCATTTAAAAATCACTGTATCAATTCGCATAAGGTTTTTTTTTATGAATTTTCTTATTAAAAGAGATTATTTGTAGATACCATTTTCGAAATTAAAAATTCAAGATATAAGACAACTTCAGGTAATGAAAAGCCATTCAGGTTTGCAACAACAATGATTGCGAAATTTTCGAGACATATCGTTACACCACATTCTTGATATAGGATTACTTGAAAGTGATGAAAACAACATCAATCTGAAAACCAATAAAAATTAAAACCACAATTCAAGGGAGAAATTATTCAATTTTTTCTTGAATTGTGATCAATCATAACTCAATTTTTGGTTGTAGTTTAATAACATTATCAATCTTGATGGCTGGAGCAGATTTACTTCCGGGTTTCCATGAGTTATTGTTCGATATCCCAGCTACATATACAAGCATAAATCTGAAAAAAAGTAAAGAAGAAAAAATTCCGCTACTTTTAAATTAACAATTTTGTTTGATATATCTACAACTTGTCTATTGCATCTTTAACCAAATCGCAAATTGATCTAACTGTCCGATGCAGGTATTGATGAAAATTTCCAATCCTTGTATCAAACAACTATTATATGTAAATAAGAAAAATAACAATCTCTTGATAATTCTTTGAAAGAATTCATGAAAAAATCTATATAACTTTAATTTCGTGTGCTAATTAATTTTGTAAGCAACAAAAGTATTATCAAATATTAATTTGAATAAGACATGAGGATTTGATTTTTGATTATGAATGAGAGCAGCTATTTCATTATTTTATAAATATATTCAAACTGATTTGACGCTTATCAAATTCAAAATATTATTTATATCAATTTTAGCACCAGTTAATTGTTTTTGGTGGTTTTAATATGGATTATATGAATGGAAAGATAAATGTGTTAGTAATTGCGAGTGATAGCGTGCTGACACGTGAATATTCCAATTTCAAAGGTTCGAGTTACGTTTAAAACCACGATCAATAAGCCCTCGAGCATTCGCGTGATCAATCTGAGTAACAATTTGAATTTCAGCCTTGCTGAAATTCAATAAAAGTCATGATTTTAATACAGTGGCTCCTTGAGGAAAAAATATAATTTGTTCTCGAGACCATCTGAAAAATAGATAATATTGAAGTATTTTATTCTTATTCAATCTTCTTCACTCTTATTGAACATTGTGTCCAATATCAATTTCCTCAGAGATCCAAGAGAATTCAATAAAGGAAAAGGATATTTATTACAAATACCAAAAAACTATACTTTCTCCAAAATATTCGTGAACTTACAATCTACCTGGATTTTCAGCAGTAAAATATTATTAATTAGCAATATTACATGCGCACTACGGCGCGCGGAAAAAATTACATTGCCAATTAATATAATATATACAAATATAAAACAAGATTTCTATGATTCCAATTTTAAATTGTACAGCTTAAGTTTTAGGTTTGGTCGTGCGATTTCACAGACCGCACCATGCTTCTGACATGTGGGTCCCTTTACCCAGGGTGTCTAGTGTCCTGGAAATCCTTGAAAACCTCGAAAAGTCCTTGAATTCGTTTTTACCTGAAAAAACCTGGAAAAGTCCTTGAATTTTGCTCATGATTCTGACATTTTTGTTCGTTTCAACAAAAAATAGTTTTTTTTTTAACTTTTTCTCTGCTGAACGAGAAACGATCACGAAGCTACAATCTAAATCGTATTTGATTATTGATGGTTAAAGCAAATAAAAAATTGGTCGGGGTAAAGTTAGAGAATTTTGAAAACGAAGTTTAGGACTACCCTGATAGAATGTTCTTGTTAGTAATTTATTTGCTTTGTATTTTTATTTCTTCTCTTGCATTTGCTTCATTCTGACGACTGTAATTTTAGCGAAGAATTTTATTATTTGGTTGCATATTCAACAATTTTCATTAAAAATTCATGCTTTTTATTTGCAATATCTACTTTTTCACTATTCGTTGAGCATTCATATTTTTTGGTATAAAATTCAATTATTTGGGTGAAGGTTGAAACAGTTCATTGAAAAATAATTTTGTCATTGTTGAAAATTGATCTTTTTGGTTAAAAATGCCTTTTTTTGGTTGAAAAATAATTTTTTTAACTAAAAGCGTAACTATTTCATTTTTGGCTGAAAACTGATATTTTTTAAATTGAAAATTCAATTACTTAGGTAAAACTCGAACCATTTTGTTAAAAATTTCTTTGAGGGTTGATCTCTTTGATTGAAAATTTAAATATTTTGCTGAAAATTCTTTTTTTCATTTCAAATTAATTTTTTAACCTACAAATGTAAATTATCCATTTTTTGTGCTGAAAATTAATCTTTTTAAGTCAACAATTGATCTTTATTTGTAGAAAACTAATGCTCTTGGTGGAAATTTTCTCTCTTCTGATTAAAACTGCAATTTTTTGGTTAAATATGAACTTTTTTGTTGAAAATGCGTATTTTTGAGTTGAAAATGCTGAATGTTCAACAATTTCTTTGGCATTTTTTCCTGTCTTAGCTAAAAAAATCTTTATTATTCATCTCTGGTTCAAAATTCACCTATTTATTTACAAAATTGTTTACTGAAAATTCATCATTTTTAGTTGAAAATTAAATCATTTGTTTGCAAATTGATGTATTTTGTTAAAAATTTGTCTTTTTTGGTAGAAAATTAATTTTCGGTATTGAAAATTCGTCGTTTTGGTTAAGAATTAATCTTTTAGGTTAAAAGTTAAACTATTTGGTTAAAAATTAAACGTTTTTTTTTAAATCTATTTTTTTTTAAATTCAACTCTGGTTGAAAATTTAACTATTTTGTTGAAAATTCGATTTTTGTTGTTGTTGAAATACCAACTATTTAATTTTTTGTTGAGAATTCGTCTTTTTGTCGAAAATTCCAATTTTTGTTTTGAAAATTCAACTATTTTTGGTTAAAGTTTATATTTGTTTTTTTCAAAACCAGACTATCTGGGTGGAAATTCATTTTTGTAATTTCAAGTATTTTGTTGAAAAATCAACATCCAAAAAAAAACATCCAAAAATCCATTTTGGTTGAAAATTCAACTGGTTTGTCGAAAATTCGTCCATTTCGACGGAAAATTCGTTCATTCGGATTTAAAATTCGCCTTTTTTGTTAAGAATTAAACTGTCTTTTGAAAAATTCAATTATTTCGTTGGAAATGATACTTTTTTTGGTTGAAGTTAATCTTTTCTGTTTAAAATTCAATTATTTAGTTGAAAATTCATCTTTGTAGGTTGAAAACTCAACAATTTGGTTAAAAAATCAACTTATTTGTTGACAATTTTATTATTTTATTGAAAATTAACCTAAATTAGCTTAGAATTCGATAACTCAGTCAAATTTCAAGCAATTCTAAAAAAATCTCATTACACACGGTGTTGAACTCGCTTTGATATTATAAACAGAAAAAAAATATTGAATTTTATAAGTTTAATTAAATTGTTTTTAAAGCTGAAAAAATAGAAGCTTTTAATATTTTCTATCTTAGCGTGGTGATATTTCACCTTGATAAAATGAACAATGCCAAAAAAAACGTTTTTTTTCTATAAAATCAGATTTTTGTAGAAATTTAATCTATTAGGGTATAAATTTGCAACTGTCTGATTAAAAGTCCTTTGTTTGGTTCAAAATTCGACTTTTGAGTTAAAAAAAAACGTTACGTAGTTCATGCAGGAAAGCAATTTTTTTCATTTTTCACGTACTAATTTGAAAAGCGGCTCGAAAAATTGTGAAGCTACTTTATAAATATATTCAGTTTGTATTGCTTTTTTTGAAATTTTTTAAATGTGCAGGATTTCAGCTTAAAGTTATTGTGTAGAAAAATAGTTAAATTTGAAATATGTATCAGTATTAAATTAATAATTTTAGATGTTCAATTCCAAGATGTTTAATTTCGATGTTGTGTCACAAATTTAAAACGTTATATCAGTTTCGTAGATTTAAAATTGAAATTTTAAAAATATCTAATAAAAATATTCACCCTTAAGCATTCCCATTTGTGTGTAGAATTTTTAGTGCTTCATTTTCAATCAGTCAAATTTCTATGGCTATAAATGTGAAACTATCAATTTTAAATAAAAGAAATAGAATTTTTGATTTTATTTATAGTTTAAAAGATGTGAATTAAAAATTTTATGGGCTGAATTGTATTTTTGTGTGTGCTTTTTCAGGTAGCAAGTGAGAATATAAAATTGAAAATAATGAACAAAATTCCTACTGAATACAGGAATTCTTTTTCAATGAAAATAACTTTTTTGGATTCGGCTAGATTAACACTTTTTTCTGAAAAATTGAAAAAATTTTTAGCTGAAAATTATTTAGTTTAAATTATAGTAACATAAAAATTTTTTGTTAAAAAAGGAAAATCATGGCTTTCTATTTTAATTTGAGCTGGATAGGATTATTTTCAAGCTTTATTCTTACTTTTCACCCTCAATACTACACAAAAATATTTTTGATACAATATTTGTTCATGTAGAATAAATTTCCAAAATTGCAAAATTTTTAAAGTTTCCAAAGGTTCTAGGAACCATTAAACCTTTTTTTTAAACTCAAAAATTGATTTGAGTTAAATAATAATTATAATTTCTTTCAAACAAAACAATTTTGAAATATTTGAAAATAAAACCAAACCATTTGCAATGTTTCGATATATGCTTTCAATTCAAAGTTATTTATTATTGAACAATAATTCCAGATTCCACTCCTGCTTGAACTGGAAAAATTGTAATCGTGATAGATTTTATTTATTCAATCATATTTACTGAAAGTAATATCATAATTCAAAAAGATTAAAGGCTTCTTCTTTATTCCAAGAATTTTTAATAATGAAAAAATAAAAAACTTATTGACTGAAAAAGAAAATTAAAGAAAAATGGTAAGTAAAACGCCAAATACATTTATTTCGAAACT
The DNA here is from genome assembly GCA_932195095.1 of Andricus curvator. NCBI lineage: Eukaryota > Metazoa > Arthropoda > Insecta > Hymenoptera > Cynipidae > Andricus > Andricus curvator. The sequence continues at coordinate 14,764 of CAKNYM010052804.1, forward strand.
ATTAGTTGCCTATTATTCATTCCAGTTTGTTGGATAATTTTGAAGATTAAAAATGTTTGCTAAGGAAGTTCGTGTATTATATGAATTGACCATATTATTTCCTTTTACTGCGAATGGAATGTATTAGGTGCGAACGAATACAGATTATTAATTATTACTTTTTTACACTTTTCATTCTTGTTCTAATCAAACTCTAAGGTTTCCAATGTAAAGCTTTAATATTTTTATTTTAACATATTAAAAAATTATTTAATTTGGAACATTATTACTCTCACATTGTTTATATATTGGAGATTTCTATTAGAAATAAAATTGTGTCTATAACCTGTTAGGATTTACAGTTTATGCATAGGTTCGAAATACTCTAATTTTTAACACATATAAATTAAAATTATTTTTGAAAAAAATCATGCTATACAAAGTTATGCTTTATTATTTTATTTTGAGACTTAATAATAATTAAACAATTTTAAATATAGGTACACCTAATCAATTTTAATTTTGCAAATTTAGATAGTAATCGTATATTTTGATAATTTTTTGTTAGTAAGAATTTAAATAATATAAGTTCATTGTAAAAATAAGTTTTCCAAGTTTCAAAACAATTTTGCAAATTTAGAGAGTAATTGTACATTCTGATATTCAATTAATTCTTTAGATTGGCTCAAAAGCTTTTTCACTCGTAAAATAATTGAATGGTTCTAAATTCACTGCCTCGATAATTTTTTTGCTAATAATTTAAATTTAATGTATACCATTAAGCCATTTCCCTTTCAGGGTAGGCGTGACACTACCCGATTCGGGTAGTGTTTCTAGGTGGATAGTTTTCTTGTAGTTATAAATAACTACAAGTTTGGGCTCACCATACCCATAATATAATATTATAATATAATAATATTATAATATAATAATGTGCTTAAAATAAAACCATTTGGAATTTATGTGTAAACTGTAAATCCTTTCAGCTTATAGACATAATTTTATTTCTAATAAAAAGCTCTAATATATTAGAAATGTGTAAACAATAATGTTCCAAATTTAATCATTTCTAAATATTTTAAAATAAAAATATTAAAGCTTCACACTGGATATCTCAATATTTAAAGTTTATTAGTATTAAATTTTATAAATACGTAAGTGTAAAATCAAATAATATTTAATCGGTAATATAAGAAATTGGAATCAATTTTTAATCTCCTACATTGTACAACAAAATTAAATTATTGATTGGAAACTAATATTTTTTTAAATGAATATATTTGACGTATATTAGTTTCAGTAAAAATAAATAGAATAATGAAATCTATTACAATTACCATTTTTTAATTTCAAGCAGGAGTAACAAATTATTTTATTTTTAAATCTTTCAAAATTGTATCGTTTAAAAATAATTATATTTTAACTAAAAAATATGGATTTTCTGTTATTTATTCCGTTATTTTTCATGATCGGCCTATACTGAATTTTCTATAATATTTCTTCATAAGGGCAATAAGAAATTATTTTTCAAGTTGATAAAAATATATGGTATATTGACTGGTGGAGATCTAGGGAAAAATGGTCAAAAAAATGGATTCATTTCAAGACATCGCTAAACTCTGATTTTGCTACCTAGGGGATTGTATTTCCAATCATTTGTTAGGCATATCTTTTCACAGACTGAGTTCAAAACTATAATATGATAACTTAAAATTGACATCCTGCACAATTAAAAAAAATGTCCTCAAATTAAAATTATGCAAGAATTAGGCATTTAAAATTAAATTATTTTTAATTTGATAATGTTCTAAAGTCTAAAGATTCCTGTGCGATGTAGCGCTATAATATTGCTAGTTTATTTATAAATTACGAAATGTGTTCACTTCATCAGCTGAATAAACTGATTCAAAAAGTTTGTTTAACAATATTGTGATATCTAGATTCTCCATTCTCTTTCAGTAACATAATAATACAGTTGAAGGTTACAAAGGTGAAGTTTAGAAACCCAGGCACCTGTCAGTGATTCATTTTGATGCCTCGGAAGATTAGGAATAATAATATAATAAGAAGGAAAAATCAACTAACTTTGTATGGGAAAGAAACGTGATTCACACATTTTACCTCCGTCAATCATCACACTTATACTGAAGGGCTGAGGGCAATAAAGTGGGTTAAGGACAACATTTAAAAGATCACAGGAATTTTATAAGTTCATAACTATACGCATATTAAAAAAATTAAACATTCAAGCACGTCATTTTCCATACAGTACAGAAATATTGAAACTCGTTGAAAAATGATTTAATATTGAGTGGAAAGGTACTTCCCCTCCTACTACCCCTAATTCCTTCTACTACCTCATAAACCCCACCTTCCATTTTTCACTTCCTTTAATTCCCCTTTCATAACTTTCTCTCACTCTCCCTACGCCGACCCCCTAATTTCCCTTGCATCCCCTCCCCACCCGTTCCCTATTTCACCTCACCTATGTCCTCTAATTTTCCTTACTATCCCTTTTCCCCTACGCCAGATCACTTTCCCTTCCATTAATTCCCTCCCGTCACTTCACCTTCCTCCACCTCCCCGACTTCCCCCCTACTGTCCTTCATTTCTACTACTTTTTCCACCTCTGCTTATTTCACCTCTCTTACTTCTCCCACTTATCATCTCATCACCTCCCCTTCCTCCCTACGCTCACCCCTTAAAACTTGAAATCCCCTACCCTGACGTTACGTCCTCTCACGTACCTTGTCTACATTCTTGAATTTCCATTACAACCCCTCAATTCTTCTACAACTTATCACTCTTCCTCCCACCACTTCACCTCCCTTTAACTCCCCTACTTCATCCTACTTTACTTTATTTCGCCTTCTTCCCCCACGTTCACTCACTTCTTCTCTCTCACTTCTTCATATTTCTATCCTATCAACTGCCATTAGTCCCCCTAAGCCCACCCCTTAATTTTCCCTAAATTCTCTACCCTTACTTCCCCTACTTCCACTCACGTACCTCCTCTACGTCCGCTAATTCCTCTTACAACCCTTCATTTCCTCTACGACCCATTTGTTCTCCTCCCATCACATCATCTCCTCCCACCTCCACTCACTTCCCCTCTATCACTTCTCTTATTTCCCCCCTTATTACTTTCTCTTACTTCCCCTCCCGGGGAAAAATACGATGGTAATTTCCACTTACAAATTGTAAGAAAATTAAAAAAAATCAGTATCATTTGAAAAGATTCAAAATATGAGTTTAACTCATTCCACGAAAAGCAGTTAGAGAGCCTGCAAATATTGCGTGATTCTACTTCTTATGACTTTTAAATAACCGACCTTGTGGAGCTTTTCTCCACGTAATATGTGCAATCTTGTTTACAGTGCATAAACTCTATTTCTTGTACCTCTATTTTTTTCTTCAACAACAAAAGTCTAAAAAGCTTGAAAATTAATCTTAACATTGATTTTTCCGGACTATGCCTTTCTTGTAAACAGTGATGGACCTCATTATCATTACCGTTACATCACAAAAAATGTACTAAGGAATAAATTAACTCTTATTCTATCAGTATTCGGGGCTGCCACACAGTCACTTCAGTCCCTCCAATCAATTCTTTTCTGAAATAATTATTTAGTCACTCTTAGAAATAAGAAGATCACTTTAGTCACTACTTTTAATAAATTAAAATAGAGAATCCAAGAATTCCTCAATTTTATTTATTTTATTTAATTCCTTTGAATTCACTCAGAATTCTTTGAAATTTTCTTGAAAGCCACTAAATAGAATGAATCATTTTTTAATTTTCTAAAGCACCCTCAAGACTTTTAAATTAACCTTAAGTTCTTATCGATTTTATCAAATTCTTTTGCACTAATTCTATTTACTCCCATTAATCCAAATTCAATTGAAATTTTTTGAATTTAAACATTGTGTTCTATTCACTTGAATAAATTCAATTTATCTTTGATTTCGTATGCATTGAATTCTCTTGAATTCTCCAAAATTCATTCTACTTCTACTGAAATCAATGAAATATTTTGGATTTTTTTTAATTAATTTGAATTCGTTTGGAATTAACATTTACTCAATTCCACCAAATTTATTACTTTTTTTTGCAGTTTTTCTTGATTAATCTTAAAGTATTTTAAACTAACTCCCATTTTGTTCAATTATATTCTTTCAAATTTTTATGAGTTTCATCAAAGTCTCTTGAATTTCTCTGAATTCTTCTAAATCTAGTCTATTTTTATGGAAATCAGTGGAATATTTCAAACTAAAATTTATTTTGTTAATTCATTTGGAATTTACCCTGAATTATCATAAGTTGTTTATTAAATTCTTTAGAATTCTCATGATTCTTTATTTCTTTCTGAAATCGTTTGAATTCACTTAAATTCTTATGAATTCACTTAATCCTACCTTATCAAATGCATTTAAACAATTTAAAAATAATTTTTTTTTCAATTCACCCTGAAGTCTTTTACGCTCACATTCAGTTTGTTGGCATTTTATCAAAGTCTTTTCAATTCCCTTGAATTTTGGATTTTTTTAATTTCTTTCAATTCATTTATAATTAACCCTGAAATCTTATTAATTAATCCTGAATTCTTTTAAATTGTTTCTTAAATTCCGTGTGCATTCTCTTATTTTTTTAATTCTAGCTGGAATATTTTAAGTTTACTTGAATTCTTCTAAATTCACTCAATTTTACTCAATTAAATGGATTTAAATAATTTTTTTAGGTTTTTTCTTGTTTAATTCACTATGAAGTGTTTTAATCTCACCTTAAGTAATTATGCATTTTATCCATTTCTTTTGAATTCCTGTGAATTCTTCTAAATTCACAGCAATTTTACGAATCGACGCAAAGGACGCGCATGCGCTCTTTAGAGATGCGTAACTTTGCACACCAGCAGAATAAAAATATTCTTTAAAAAATGTGTGTGTCTCGGGACGCACGATAGAAGTGAAACTTTGAAAGAATATTTAAGTGGAATGAATTCATGGAATTGAAGGAATTCACGGAATTCTAAGAATTTAAGTAATTCACACAATTCAAGGACTTCACGGAATTCTAAGAAATCAAGGAATTCAAGAAATGCAAGTAATTCACGTAATTCAATAAATTCCCGGAATTCATGGAATTCGCGGTATTCATGGAATTCACAGAATTCATGGAATTCATGGAATTCGCGGAATTCATGGAATTCGCAAAATTCATAGAATTCGCCAAATTTACAGAATTCACGGAATTCATGCAATTCGCGGAATTTACAGAATTCGAGGAATTCATGGAATTCACGGAAGTCAAAGAATTCATCGAATTCACGGAATTCAAAGAATTCATGGAATTCGCAGAATTCAAAGAATTCATGGAATTCACGAAATTGAAGGAATAAATGGAATTCTTTCAAATCGCGGAATTCCATGAATTGCTTGAATTCCGTGAATTACTTGAAAAAAAGAGTAAAAAATTCTTAAATAATTTTCTCGGGTGGTTTTTGCAAATATAGCGTGTGAGGCACGTACGCACAGTCGATTACTACTCGTGTGATAACAGCATTTTCCTCCAGCTCTTCGCACTCGTCTACGTTTTCGTACTCGCTTCGCTCGTGCGCTAACCTCCGACTCGTGGTTCGAGCCTGCGGCTCAGACTGCACGTTATCGCATATTTTGTACACTTGTATCACAAATAGCTATTTCAGCTCACTCTACTGGATATATTTGATTTTACTTTAAATTAAAAAAATTTTTTTCACTTTTAATTTAATTTTTATTTAATTTTATATTTAATTTTTATTTTTTATTTTAATTTTACAATAATTTTTTTGTATTTAATTTTAAAAAACTATCCACCTAGAAACACTACCCGAATCGGGTAGTGTCACGCCTACCCTGAAAGGGAAATTACTTACTTACTGAATGGCGAAATCATTGAAATTTGACATATAGGTTTGGGAATAATCACATTTATTTCTACGTTTATTGAAATATTGTTTTTTTTTTTCAAAAAAATCATTTTTTGTGATCTATTTATAATACCATGTCACACTCATTTTTAGGAAGCCTCAAGTAACTCAAATAAATTATATTGCGTTTTAATATTCTATCTCGTATTGATCACACTTCTTTTGGAAAGCAATTTTCTTCTTTTCTTGTGTTCAACATTTATTGGGGTCGTTAATATTACGAGATATGTATTTATTTCTCCAGCTATCTAGATATATAAAAACATTGGCTTATTTAAAGTATAATAATAAAATCGATGGCATAAAAATAGAAAGATTTAAATATAAATGTATTATTTATAAATCACTGTCAACAAGAGCGGAAGATTGACTTTAACTAATCCAGCAGCATCTGAAAAGTAGAAGGAATGAAGAGTGAAGTATTGTTTGACTATGAAACTGTCCGAAAATAAAACATCTCTCAAATGCATGTTTTCGTTAACCAATAAGAATACAATAATTTTATTACCTCCTTGTGGCCTAGGTAATGTTTTCGAAGATATTTTGGCAAAAAAATTAGCGTACCCAATTTTGGAGCCTCCAATAATAAACAAATATAATTTTTCTATAATTCGCGAAAAAGTGCCAGTTTTTCCACCTGTTTTTGGTGTAAAAAGTTACCGATTTTTGCTCGATGACGTGGCACATGCGCAGTGCCGACCTTTCCGGGCAACAGTGACAAAAGTGGACAGATGCAGTGGAAAAAGTAAATGGACAGTGATAAAAGTGAGGCACAGTGGAAAAAGTAAATGTTATTTCGGGTGGGTTCGTGCTGCCTCGGGTGGACTCGTGCATCGTGCGCAGCCAACTTCATTCTATTTTCCGACTGTCGTCCCTAACCTAAAAGCAATTTCCTGAAAAGTCTCGAGTTGTGTATTTTGTATGTACTTTAGTCACTTGGCAAAAGCAAAAAAACACCGTCAGTTTCTCCGAAAATACTGTGCTTGGTTTTTTTCACGAAAAATCGGAAGTTTTGAAGCCCTCAACTTTATGGGCCAACTATTCAATTGTGAGAACCAGCTTATTATTACTGCCATATTATTGCCATGGTTTTGATAATTACCATTGTCATTGTTGCGCCAATCGACAAAAAATCGCCTTCTTTTTACACAAAAAACAGGTAAACAAAAACTAGCACTTTTTAACAAATTATAGAAAAAGTATCGTGTCCCACACATTGAAAAAGCGACGATTTAAAACTCGTGTGATAGCCACCCTCGCTCCGCTCGGGTAGCTAACTTCACACTCGTTTTAAATCTCTCGCTTTTTCAACTTGTAGCACAATATACTATTATATCAAAAATCTAAATTATTATTAACATTTGTAAAAGGCAAAAGTATTCAAGAGTAATTTACGTAGCGGAACTAACAGGATTCGTCGATGTATTAGGTAAGCCGTTTTTCTTTCGTTTAAATAAAGACGAGAACAAAATTGCTGTGAAGTTGAGAAGGACGCAACGATATAAACAAAAGAAAATAGGCTTGCGTAATATATGGACGATCCCTAAGTGGCAAGTGCACTTTGTACAGTGAGTATCCATAATAACATAGTTCTTCCATAATTTCATGTATATGCAATATTCTTCGTGTGAATACTGGTAACAAAAGTGGAATACTATGGCTAGATGGAGAAATTATTATTCAATTTTTAAAATAGAACTTATTGATTATTTCAAGTACAATAATAATTTCCATGATTGCTTACCTCATAAGGGGTTAAGCTACAAACTGCTGCAAAATGTGTCTAAAGGAAAATCAAATATGAAGCGAGAATACATGTCTTGTCCACCAGACGAGACAAACATTTCTACGTATACGTTGAATCTGAAACCGGGGTTTGACCGAGTCAAACCAAATCCGGATTTGGATTTAGCGAACCCAAAGACTTCCCAAATCTATGACAAGGACGTTCCACTTCGTCCGATAGTTTCATTAATCAATAATGCTACATATTTTTTAGCAAAAGTAATTCATGAATTAAAACAAAAACTGAAAGAAATTATAATTGATAATAACCACGTTCTTTTGTACTTAGATGTCAGTTCATTATATACAAACATTTCGAGCTTCCTATTTCTTGAAAGTTTTGTCGAAAGGTACAAACGGAAATAACCTGTTAGTAAAGTCATGGGTGACCTGGAAACTTGTAGTTTAAAAAAGTTAAAATATAATGAAGGCTGTGTTCCTATTTTGTATTATCGTTATGTGGATGAAACAATTTTACGTGTTAAGAAAGACTAAATTGACTTGTTATTGATACCTTCAATTCATATAATAACAATCTCTAATGAAAACAATGTTATTATTACTGATTGGTATCAGAAACCGACTTCGTCTGACAGAACCCACGCGTATATTCTTTATTGAAATATATCGATTGATTGATTGTTGTATGGTGCCTTCGTTTCGCCATTTCAGTTATCTGTCACCACTCACTCAGTTGTCGTCGCTACGTTCTCTGATAATGTGGTGAAAATTTGAATCCCGCCTTTAGGCTCTACCTGATTCATTTAATCTGTCAATATTTTAATCTAAACCATACTGGTAAGTATTCTTCATCAAGAAATACATTTTTGTTCTTACAACCTCGGCTATCGTTATTTATTGGTTTTTAATAGAAAATTGCAGCCTGGTGAGGTTGGCCAATCAAGCTAACGAAACGCGGCACAATTAATCTGGTGTGTTGAATTTCTTAAACCCCATCTGTCCAAAATTTGAAAAGAAGAGAAAGAAAACTCTACAACTATTGTTCTATTGCTTTTAAGGACTAACCATCAACTTCATAATCTTTCAGAACTTCCCAGAGTTTATTTCTATTCCCATTATCAAAGGCTTTTTCCAGATCAACAAGAGGACAGAAAAAATTTTCTTTACTTTGAGACCTTCTTGTAAATATCAAAAGTACAGAAGATGTTTGCTCAAAGGTCCAAAAAGGTTTTTACAATATCATCTGAAAAGAATCATCATATCCCTCGAAGACCAAAAGAAGAATTGATTCGGAATTTAAAACCCATTCTTTTGATATGTCGAGTTTTTGGACTGACACCCTACTCGATATCCAATACGAACTTGTCTTTGTCGCAGAGAAGAGTTGCATATTCTGGATTTATCATATTCTTTGGATCTTATGTTCTTTACGAACGGACGAGTCTTTACTATTATCACAGTAATTTGGACCATAAACTGCGACATCTCTCAATTTTAAGAACAATATTAACACATCTTTGTGTGTACATAGATATTGTTCTTAGTATTTTGTGGTACCGAAAATTGCAGGGCTTTTTAAATAATGTCTGGTTCTATGACAGAGCAATGCAATCTGCTGATAAGAAAGATAATTCTTTTTTGGTTCGAAGCTGGATACTAATAATATTTTGCATGGTTTTTATATTTTCTATTGGAGGACTTACATATCTCTGTGAGGTTGACCCACTGAAAAGCGCTATTATTTATGTCTCAATGTATCATATTTTTACCTTTGGGATTCTAAAATTCTTGACCCTGGCTGCAATTATTCTCATCAGGTTGCAGTATCTTAATCGCTCATTAATGGGAGGTTTGTATGAATACATTTTTTAAAATTATTTATGAATTGTACTTCAACCAAGGTGACCGAAAAGCTTTATTTTCAAAATTCCACGACTATTCCTCGTATTTTTCCTTAACCAATTTTTCATTTTCCTTGACCATTAATATTCTCAGACTAGTATTTTATTCTTATAAAATTTTTAGCATAGAATCTCTTAAAATCGGAATAAAAGAAGTTCAATTAAAATAAAATTATAAAATAAAGTTTTATTAAATTAAAATTAAAATATTAGAATTTAAATTTAAAAAATACAAATTTATTTATTTATTCTAACCAATAAAGATTTTTTTTCCACCATAAAAGACTTTTTAATAACAAAATACTTGAACTTTCAACAGAATAGGTGAGATTTTAACTAAATACCTAAATTTTGACCCACAAAGATGAATTCTCAATTGAGTAGTAGAATTCACAAACAAAAACGTTTCGACTTCAACCAAATAGTTTAATTTTCAAGATCAAAAATAGAATGTTCTAGAAAAAAGTGGACTTTTCAACCAGAAAAACAAAAAAGTTCACTTTCAAACAAGAAAGATGAATTTTCAACAACAGCAAAATTAATTTTTAACCAAACAATTGGATTGACAACGAAATAGTTGAACTCTAAAGCAGAAGAGACAAATATTCAAAAAACTATTTGAAGTTTTGAATTAATAGTTGAATTTTCAACCTGCGAAGATGAATTTTCAACCAAATGGTCCAATTTTCAATCAACAAAGATTTAACTTGAACCAAAAATAGTTGCATGTTTAACCATAAAGATGATTTATCAACAAAAAATGTAAGAGTTGCATTTTTAACAACAAAATATGAAGTTTCTGCTAGAAGAGATGAATTTCAAAAACAAAAAGACGAATTTTCAACAACATACATAAATTTTTAATTTTCAACTGGAAAAGATAAATTTTCAACCAAAAATGAAAAGCTTCGTTCTTATTTTTTTAAAAGTGATATTCCAACAACAACAAATTATTTTAAAGATAATAGTCCCATTTCCAACCAATGATGTGAATTTTTAAATAAAATTATGAATTTTCAACACAAAAAGACAAATTTTCGACAAATGAAGCTTTTTAATCCAGAAAGAAAGAAAGAAAGTAAGTTTGCCTAAAAAACAGTTGCATTTTTAACAAAAAAAGGACATTTCAAACCAAGAAGATTAGTTTTCTACCAAATAAGACGAATTTTCAACATAAAATGGAAAGGTTACGTTTTCAGTTGAAAAAATAATTTTCTAATCAAAATAGACGAATTTTGTATGAAATACTTAAATCTTCTACCAAAGAGGTGAACCTTCAACAAAAAAATTAATAAATTTTCAACAAAGTAAATCAACTTTTGCCCAAGTAGTTTAATTTTCAATTAAAAAAATATCAATTTTGACAAAATAGTTAAACTTTCGACCAAAGAGATGAATCTTAAACTAACATAAAATGACGAATCTTCAACTGAAATTGTTAAATTTCAGTTAAAAGAATTAATTCTTAACAAACAAACAAAAATTTAACCAAGGAAGACGAAAAAAAAAATATATGAATTTTCAATTTTCAACTAAAAAGGATAAATTTTCAACCAAAAATAAAAAGCTTAATTTTTATTTCAAGAAAATTAATATTTCAAACCAAAGAAAATAGAAATTTTAACAAAATAGTCCCATTTCCAATCAAAGAGATGAATTTTTAAATAAAATTATGAATTTTTAACACAAAAAGACAAATTTCCTACAAATAAATCTTTTTAATCAAGAAAGAAAGTTCGCCCAAAAAATAGTTGCATTTTAAACAAAAAAAGAGGAAATTTTAAACCAAGAAGATTAGTTTTCTACCAAAAAAGACGAATTTTCCACATAAAATGAAAAAGTTAATAAATGTTTACCCAAAAAAACGAATCTTGTATAAAATACTTAAATCTTCTACCAAAGAGGTGAACCTTTAACAAAAAAATAAACAAATTTTCAACAAAGTAAATAAACTTTTGCCCAAGTAGTTTAATTTTCAATTAAAAAATATCAATTTTGACAAAATAGTTAAACTTTCGACCAAAGATATGAATCTTAAACTTACATAAAATAATGATTCTTCAACTGGAATAGTTAAATTTTCAGTTGAGAAAAGTAATTTTTAATAACAACAACAAAAATTCACCCAAAGAAGACGAATTTTCAACAAAACAGTTGAATCCTCAACCTAAGAAGATTAATTTTCAACCAAACAGTTGCATTTTCAGTAAAAAAATTAAATTTCTACTAAACCAAATTAGTTCTTGAATCAGAAAGATAAATATTTACAAAAATAGTTGCATTTTTAGGCAAGAAAAATTTCAGTTGAATTTTCAAACTGAAAATATGAATTTTCAATAAAAAGTCATTTTCTGCCAGAATAGTGAATTTTCAACCCAAAAAAATGACTTTTTAACAAAATTGTTGAATTTCTAACAAACATTTTTTTAACTAATAATATAGCCATCAGGAACATAAATTACTGGCAAGAATTTGTATCAGGTTGGACGCAAAACTGCAGTTTCAAAATTTCCTAATTTTGCCCTAGCCAATTTTTCATTTTCTCTTAACTATCCATTCCCTGACTTTTTCAAGATTTCTTCAAATTTCCTGACTTTTTCCTGATTTTCAGGTTTTCAATAAAAAGCTTAATTTTTACTTTAGGAAAATTAATATTTCAAACCAAAGAAAATAGAATTTTCAACAAAATAGTCCCATTTCCAATCAAAGAGATGAATTTTTAAATAAAATTATGAATTTTTAACACAGAAAGATAAGATTTCTACAGATAAAGCTTCTATCAAGAAAGAAAAAAAGTTCACCCAAAAAAGAGTTTCATTTTTAACAAAAAAAAGAGGAAATTTTAAACCAAGAAGATTAGTTTTCGACCAAAAAAAAACGAATTTTCAACGTAAAATGAAAAGGTTTTTCAGTTAAAACAATAAATGTTACCCGCCCCCCGGGAAAAAAAAAAAGAATTTTGTACAAAATACTTAAATCTTCTACCAAAGAGGTAAACCTTTAACAAAAACATAAATTTCGAACAAAGTAATTCAACTTTTGCCCAAGCAGTTGAGTTTTCAATTAAAAAATATCAATTTCAACAAAATAGTTCACCTTCGACCAAAGAGATGAATCTTAAACTTACATAAAATGATGGATCTTCAACTCAAATAGTTAAATTTTCAGTTGAAAAAACTAATTTTTAATTACAAGAACAAAAATCAACCAAAGACGAATTTTCAACAAAATAGTTGAATCCTCAACCAAAGAAGATTAATTTTCAACCAAACAGTTGCATTTTTAGTAAAAAAATTAAATTCCTACTAAAACATATTAGTTTTTGAACCAGAAAGACTCACAAAAATAGGTGAATTTTCAGCCAAGAAAGATTTCAGTCATTTTCCGCCAGAATAGTGAATTTTCAACCCAAAAATATGATTTTTTCAAAAAATTGTTAAATTTCTAACGAAAAAAAATTCTAACTAATAATATAGCCATCAGGAACATAAATTACTGGCAAGAATTTGTATCAGGTTGTACGCAAAACTGCAATTTCAAAATTCCTTAATTTTGCCCTGGCCAATTTTTCATTTTCTCTTAACTATCAATTCCCTGACTTTTTCAAGATTTCTTCAAGGTTCCTGAACTTTCCCTGATTTTTTTTTGGTTTTCCCTGACCTATGGTCAATCTGCTCAACTTATAAAATCAGTTGATCAAGGTGTTTAAACTATTTTGATATAAATAATTTTTCATGTTTTTCTTCAATAGCAAATGAATCAGAAGATGATCATAAACATTTTAGTCTTCGTGATGCATGGCGGCTGCATGGGTATTTAGTTGCTGCAGCAGAAGAATTAAATTCGATGTATTCGATCCAACTCTTAGCTTGGTGTGCAACCCTAACTTTCAATACAATATCAAGAATTTATACTTTTTTTACAATCCATGAGGATAAAAATGTTTTTAGAAATATTCGAGAAAGTATTCTTGCTGCATATTTTATTGCTCTTTTGACATGTTTGGCATCAATTTGTAGCTTAACTGCTGATGAGGTAAGCAATCATGCAAATTATTATTGTACTTGATATAATCAATAACGCTCATTTTTATAATTAAATAATAATTTCATGCCTGCAGCTATAATATTCCACTTTTGTTACGAGTATTAATACAAAGAATATTAAATATACGTAAAATGATGGCAGAACTGTGTTAGTACGGATACTCATTATACTAAAGTGCTGCACTTGCCACTTATTAGTTTCGCTATATAATTTATTTGTGAATACTTTCGCCTTTTACAAAAAATTAAATGATAAATATTGATAATAATTTATTATTTTTGAAATATTATAATTATTTATTATTGTAGGCTAACAAAGTGGGTTCGCTAATTTTTTCGCCGAAATATTTTCGAGAGCGTTACCTAGGTCAGAAGGAGGTAGGAAAATCCTTATATTCTTATTGTATAAAGAAAACATACATTTTAGAGCTGTTTTGTTTCAGGACAGTTTTGTGATAGGACAATACTTCCTTCTTCATTCCTTCCACTTTTCAGCCGCTGCTGGATTCTTTAAAGTTAATCTTCCGCTCTTGTTGGCAGTGAGTTATAAATAATAAATTTCAATTCAATTTTTGGTATTTTATAGATTTTATTATTATACTTGAAATAAATAAACTAATGGTTTTTTATATATCTAGATAGCTGGAACAATGACGACATATCTCGTAATGTTAATAGCTCCCAATAGTTGTTTATCACAAGAAGAGAAGTAAATTGCTTGAATTGCTTTCCGAAAAAAGTGTGCTCAAGACTACACCGAATATTAAAATGCAATATGATATATTTTATTTACTGAAGGTTTCTTGAAGAATAAGTGCGGCATGGTTTTATAAAGACAAAACCAGATATTTTTTTTAATTGTTCAAGTATTGTAGAAATAAATATGTGATTTCTCCCAAACCTACATGTAAAATTTCAATAATTTCGCCATTTATTAAAATTAAGTATTATCCAGTGGGGTGGATCGAAGAAATAAAATTTTCCGATTGGGTTTCTGAAACCGCGTATAAAAATTTGAAATGAATCGATTAATAGCTTGACGTTAGGCGGATTTGAAATAGAATGTTATGTTTGTTGCTTAAGCTGCATAATATGCCTATTTTTCACAATTTTTTTAGATGTTTTATTTGAGTTTATATAGAAGAAATTAAATTTTTTATGGAGACCTGAGAATGAAAAAAAATTGAGAAGCTCTGAAAATTATAAATAATTTTTTTTCTGCATAGAAAAACTTTCTCATATTTAAAATGTACTTAAAAAAAATTTAGAAGATCAGATTGTTAAAAATGATAAGTTAATTTCAAAAATTCAGCGACTTGTCATTTTTAACAATCTGATCTTCTCGATTTTTTTTTTAATGTTCATTTTGAACAGAAAAAAGTTTTTCCGTGCTGAAAAAATATTATTTTTAGAACTTCTAGATTTTTTTTTAATTTTCAGGTCTCCATAAAAAATATGTTTCTTCTATATAAACTCAGATAAAAAATCTGAAATGAATTGTAAAAAATAGGCATATCATGCAGATTAAGAAACGAAAATAACATTCACGATTTTTTCCAAAACTCTGCAATTAAAAAAAAATTTTATTAGATTTCGACTTCGACCAAACTCAAGATATAAATCGATTCATTTCAAATTTTATAAACGTTATAAGGGACCCAAAAGAAAACTTTTTAGTGCTAAGGCGTTTTTAGTTGATGAAACTTGTATTTTTCGATCCACTCTATTATCCAGTAGAGTGAGCTGGAAAAAATATGTTTTTTTACTGACAGTAATGAGAAGTAACTAGTTACTTTTAACCAGTTATTTTTTTGGTAAATATAATGATAACAAAGTTACTTTCATACGTGTGTAACGAATTGGTAACTAGTTACAGGTTTTGAACAAAAGTATCAATCAAAATCGATACTTTTTTATTTACTTGCGAAATATGGCTTACAAGTCGAAAAGACTTGTCATCAAAAAATTATGACAATCAATTTGTTTAAATTCATATAATTGATTAGAATTGAGAAGAATTCAAGTAAACTCAAAAGTTACGGTAAGAGTTTAAAAAATTAAGAGAATCGCAAAGAAATTGAAAAACAATTCAAAATAATTTACCATAAATTAATAATAATTTAGGGTGCATACAAAAAAAAATTAAAGGAATTTTAAAAAATGTAAGTATTTTACTGATTTAAGTAAAATTGTAGTAAATTTAGAAGAATTCATAGGAATTGAAGAGACTTTAAAAAAATGCTGACAAATTTGAAAGAACGTGATAAAACAAAATTTTAAAAATTAAAAATGTTCATCGAATTCGTCAAAATGAGCGCAAGTTTAAAAGACTTCAGGTTGAATTAAAAAAAAACTACCCCAAAAAATTAACGAAATGAGAAGAATTGAGCGAATCTCGAAGAATTCAAGTAAATTAAAAAAAATGCAATAGAACTTTAAAGAATTTTAATGAATTCAGGGTGAATTCCAAATTAATTTAAATTATTTGAAAAAAATTCAAAACATTCCATTGAATCCCGTGCAGAAAGTTCAGAGTGGCCCTGCTCGGGGCCAGATCTGGAAAAATCTGGCCCCAATCGGGTATCCCAGTTAGGGCCAGACACGAAATGAAACGCCTAATCCGATCAGGGCCTGACTGGGGTATCCATAAGGAAGGCCCGATCTCGCCCTAAACAGGCCCTTCCAATTTTTATTTATAAGAATATTATTAAAATATAATTTATTTAGTGTAGAAGTAAACAATTAATTAAGAATATTAAACATTATATAAATATTTTTAAAAATATCCTGAAACTTGTCGTTAGAGTCATGTATTTTGTTGAAAATTTATCTTTTTTGATAGAACGTTAATCTTTTTGGTAGAAAATTTATCCTTTTTGGTTGAAGATGTAAGAATTTTGTTGAAAATTGTTATTTTTGCTCCATGTTAATTTTTTAGCAGAGTTTCTATCTGAAAATTTAGCTATTCCATTTTCAGTTCATGAGATAAAAATTCGACTATTTTGTAGGAAATTTAAGAATTTGGTTGAAAAGTCGTCTTCTTGGGGTCGAACATTAACCATGTTTCTTGAAAATTTAACTTATTGGTGTCAAATTCAACGATATGGTAGAAAATTCATATTTTTTGTTAAAAATTCGTCTTTCTGCGTAGAAAATTATTCTTGTTTGTTGAAAGTTCAACTTTTTGGTTGATAATTCAACTATATTGTTAAAAATTCATATATTTTGTTGAAAAGTCATATCCTTATGAGTATAAAATTATTCTTGTTTGTTGAAAGTTCAACTTTTTGGTTGATAATACAACTAGCTTGTTAACAATTTATCTTTTTATTGAAAATGATCTTTTTTGTTGAAAATTTATTTATTCATTTTAAAATCACTGTTTTCTATAATATTAGACTTTTCAGCCTAAAAACTTTACTCTTTTGTTGAAAAGTCAGCTTTCATTGTAGAAAAGTTAGCTTTTTTGGATGTAAATAAACTTTTTTGATCAAGAATCAACTGCTTTCTAAAAAATTTGTTTTTCTCCTTCAGAAATTCTAATATTTTATTGAACTTTAATCTTTTGTGTTTGAAAATTCGACAATTTGATTGAAAACTTTTTTGGCACGTTGAGGAAAGTATAAAAAAGTGAGGTTATAATGCCAAAAAGTTGTCGACGGTTTCTCGAAGTTCACTGTCGGAAATTTTAGAGAGCTGGATAATCCTAGTTTGATATGAGCACCTCACCCCGGTCCAAAAACTTTGCGTGAATGATTAACGAGATGAATTGAGAATCATTTAAAGCGATTTATCCACATGACTTTACCGGTTTATCTGTTTACTGTTCGTCACTTTTACAAAGTTGTCTTCCTTTCGTCCGTTCTTTGCCAAATATTCGAACGGAATACTAATCGAATACATTCGAGATTAGCGCGGCAAATTCAAATCTAAATAAGTATGAACTCTGAACAGATTAAAAAAATACCTACAATAATTAATACTAACTTGATAATTGTATATTTATTAACTAATTCAATGCGTCCGTAAACATACATTTTTGGACATTTTGTTGAAATGAATTAAAGCTTTTTTTTTAGTTTTTTCTTGTTTCTTATATTCTTTGCATATGGGAAGTTAAATTTAACCAATGAACTTTAGGTCAGTCACTGAAATGAAAATTAGTTGAATATTCGCTAATCAAGGCAGGGAGTAATTTTAAATTTAATTAATCCTAATTTTTAAACTAACTATGCATTAACAGAGGGTAGCCCGATGTGATCCTGACCAGGACCACAATAGTATCCATGATCAGGGCCGCATTGGACTAACCCGATCGGGGCCACGTCGGGAATCAGGATCAAATTGGGCAATTTCTCCACGGGATTCAGATAAATGGGAGTGAATATAGAAATAGTGCGGAAGAATCTAATGAAATCGATAATAATTTAAGGTGAATTTATGTAAAAGTCTTAAGGGTGATTAATAACATGGAAATCCAAAAAAGAGTCATTGTATTGAGTAACTTTCAAGAAAAGTTTTATTTTATTTGTTTTATTTTATTCTTAGGGATTGCGACTCCTTATAGTTTTCATCATCATAGTTTCCGTGATGGGTCGAGAAGTACAGGCAGGAGAAGTGAGAGAGAGGAAGTAAGTAGATTTGGGGAAAGTATGGGAAATGAAAGAAAGTAGGGAAGACGGTGGCTGGTGAAGCAATGGGAGGGGAAGTAATGGAAACGAAAGTAATTGGAGGGGAAGTGATGGGAGGGGAACTGACGGGTCAGAGAGGAAATGAGGGGTTGTAAGGGAAATTACAGGAGGTAGGCGACGTACGTCAGAGGCAGTTAGTGAAGTGAGGTAGGGGGTATATGGGAAATTAAAGGGTGGGCGTAGCGGAAGTGAGGGGAGATGATGGGAGGGGAAGTAGAAGAAGTGAGACAAGTGAAAGGTGGTGGGGGAAGTAGGGGAAATCAAGGACAGTATGGAAAAATAGGGAAGGTGGAGGGAGGTTGAGTAAGGAAAGGAGAAGTCATCTCAGATGGAACGGGAAGTAGGAGAAATAAGAGAGGGGAAGTAAGTGGATGTGGGGAAAGTATGGGAAATGAAGGAAGGTAGGGGAGGTGGAGGCTGGTAAGGTGATGGGAACGAAAGTGATTGGAGGAGAAGTGGGGCGAGGGGATGTGGGGGAGGTGGAAGAAGGTGATGTCAGTACAGGAAATTACAGGAGATAGGTGAGGCAGGTGAGGGGAGTGGAGGGGAAGTAGGATAAATGAGGGGTGGGAAATTAGGTGAAGTAAGAGGATGTTTATCAATAGAAGTGAATTCCTCGAGTCCTGGTCTCACTGCTAAACGATACTGTTGTTCCATGTTTTCGAAAAATCATGATCTCGATAGTGGAAAGTCCATATCAGACTCAGGACTTAAATTAATATTAGATTTCGGTACAACACTCACCATGTATTAATTGGCCTAGAGACGATTTCTTTTGAGATTCAGGATGTTTGACATTGTTCCACAACATATTCAAAATTTACATAAGCATCAACAGAAGAATATAAACTTTCATAGTGACACCTGTAAAAATAGTTTAAAAATTTAAATAACTATTTGAGCGTTACACTCTTAAAATTAGAAATTAGAGACATCAACTTTCATATAAAATTTGTCGAAAAGCGTCGTTTTAATGTCGACAAAGATATCTTTGAGTCAAATATAGAAAACGACACTATTCACAAATTCTTACAAACTTTCTGAAATTAAATTTTACAATATTTTACATAACTATTGCGAGATGCATATACGAAATTCTAAAATCTATCACACGGTAAGAATTGACAAAAAGATTCGAATAAGGATAGCTGGGACAAGAATTTGACCCTTATCATCAGCAGATGATAAGATTTTTACGGCGAAATCAGTCCATGATTTGTAAAGAATGTTCAGTAGATTAAATAACAGTATAAAGACCATGGATCTTAAGATTAATTTAAATAAAACAAAGATTATTGCCTTTTAAAGAATGAGTGAGGAAACAGAATGTAATATTACCTAAGACAAAGAGAGGATAGAACAAGTTAATGATTAATAAAATCCCTTATAATCCTCTAAAATCCGTTGAAATCGCTTAAAATTTTTTTAAACTCTGTGAATTCTTTTCAAATCCTTTAAATAGTTGAAATCTTCCAAATCCCATAAAAATTTCTTATACTCCTTTTAAATACGTGGAAATCCCTGGTAATTCTTTGATATTCCGTGAAATCTTTTGAAATCCTTGAAATCTTCGAAATCGCTTGAAATCTTCCGAATCTCATGAAAATGCTTTATAAAATCCGTGGTTATACTTTTCAACCTTTTTAAATCTATTAAAATCCTTTGAGATTCTATGCAATCATCAAAACTCCTTTTTAACTCTTAGATCCCACTCAAATTTCTTAAAATCTTTTGAAATATTTGCAAATCTTTCGAAATCTATTGAAATCTCCAAAATCCCATTCAAATTTCCTGACATACTTCGGTTTCTTTTGAAATCTTTTTAAAGTACTTGTAAATTCCTTGACTTTTTTCGAAATATCTCGAAATCTCTTGAAATCCCTTCAAATTCTTTCGGTATCTCTTAAAACTTTGAAAATCTATTGAAATCTGATTAAAATTCTTGAATTCCCTCAAAATCTTGTAAAATCCCTTGAAAAAATTGAGATTTACTCTGAAATTTTACTAGATAATTAATTTCTTCAAACTCTGGAGATTTTTTCAAATACATCGAAATATGTGAAAAATCTCATTATCCTTTGAAATCATTTGAAATACCCTAAACGTTTAGTAATGCCCCGAAATCTTATGAAATCCTTTAATATGCCTTAAAATCCCTTGAAATCATTTGAAATGTTTTGAAAGTTCGTTTAGAGTAAAAATAATGGATATATTGTTGATATATTGAGTAAAAAAATAATATCTCACGTAAGAAAGGGAGGGGGGGGGGGTCTAAACTGTAAAAAATCGTCGTTATGTATTTAATGGATGTTTCCTGTATAGTTTAAAACGATTATTAAAGAAAGGACTTTCCATTACAAAACGGCTGCATTGTGGACTTATAGTACAAGTTTCGTTTAACCGAAAAAGGATGGAAAGCTTGTTCAAAAGTTTATCAACAATATTTTCAAATCATTTGCAAAATAAAATTTCTTTATTTCCTCAAATGAAATTACACTTATTTAAAAAATTTAGCTTTTCCATTCTCTTTAAAGAAAACTGTACTTTTACTTACTGTTTTACAAAACTGTCTTCCTTGACCACTACTCGAATAATTCACCATTTAATATAAAATTGTACTTTATCAAGAGAATTTATATGGAGAAAGTTTGAGCTTATCAGATGCTTCAAGTTATCATTTTATATAAGTTTTACTTTTCTGACCATCATTGACAATTGGCGTTTTTGAGGAAATAAAATCTTGTTAAAAAATACTTTGAATTATGATTAATAGTATAATCTACTAAACAAAATTTTTTAATTATTTAAAAGGCTATTACTGCTCTTTTTAGCGTGATTGGCAATTACCAGGTGCCATCAATATTACGAGATAGGTTGTCATTGCACTGGATATCTGGAAAACATTAAATTACGTGAATTCCTAATATTCTAAATAATAAAAATAATAAACACCAATCGCTTAATTTATAAAAAAAATTATAATGCTTTCTAATTAGAAAGCGGCTTTTTATATGAAAATAGTTTTTGTTGTAGATCAAAGAGAATTAAAATAAATACTTCTCAATTAACTCACTGTCAGCAAAAGTGGAAGATTGATGTTAAAGAACCCAGCCGAAAAATTGAAGGAACTTAATAGGAAGTATTGCCCAATTGCAAAACAATCCTAAAATGACAAAATACATTAAAAGTTTGATTTTCACTCGAAATAAAAGTAATTAATACAGAATTGTACCTGCTTATGGTTCAGATAATCTCTTCGAAAATATTTTGATGAAAACATGATTGCACTCATGTTATTAGCCTTCAAAATACATAACAAAAAAATTGAATTATTATGTAAAAAACTTTATGTAAATTGTCATCATTTTGATTTAATCGAATGTATTTTAAAATACTGACGGATAGTATCGGACGACTAATTGGGTGACCTATTAAAAATTAGCCTTGATTTTGAAAGATATCGCCGTCCAGATTATAGATAAGTATATATATATATATATATATATATATATATATATTTTAACGCTTAGAATACTCTCAAATTCTGCGATAAATAAGCCCTAGTCCAAGTAATTTGACCATGTGGGTAGTGAGTTATGACACCAAGAGTATAAAGTTGAAAATTCCTCAAAAATCTGAATTTTTTTTCGGGTGATAATTCAAAACCCACAAGGCCAAATAACTGCATCTAGAAATCATTTAATCGCAGTATTTACTAAGATGTTCTGGACGGTGCTATCACCTTTTAAAGTCAAAGCTAATTTTTAATAGGTCATCCGGGTAGTTGTCCGATACTATTTATCTGAAGTGTATGTGGATCATTCTCCACATACAGGACACTTTGGAAATAAGAAATTTTTTTCAAAATTGTATTTTTTAATGCGATTCAAATTCAATAGCACTAAAAAAATATCTTATAAAAGTATTCATTCTATAAACTTATTGGTAGCACTCCTGAGGAGTATTTTAACATCTTGCATTCTCCACATTCTTCTAACTACGGCCTATTTTTTGATAAAATAAGACAATGCAATTTTGATATCTCTGTATATAAACTAAAATTATTTGTCTAAAAACCTCAGATTTCATTACCTTTGTGGCAAAAATTTTTCGGGAAGTAATAATAATTTATTATCGTCTTTCCCTGAGGTGAAGCTAAAAGTAAGGTTACGTCGATAAATCTTATATCAGTGGAAAACAACACAAAAAGTCTTCCTGAAGTCTTAAAATAGAAGGGATCCCAAAATCCTCTGGCAAATTGTTTTCTTAATTTGCGAGGAAAGTTCTGATCTTTTTTCTTGAATCTTGGCGAATTAGTAGTGAGATGTTTTTTTCTTTATTTTGTAACTACAAAATCATTTCCGTAGACGCTCATATTTTTGTCTACATTAGACTTAAACTAAAATATTAGTGATAAAAAGTGTATATTCTGAGATAAGTCTTAAGAGAATTAAGCATGCTTGAAAAAAAGTTTATTATATATTTTCTATTGGACTGTAAACTATGCTTCCGCATGTATGTACATACTTTAAATGCATTTTTTGGGCACTAAATGTAATTTTTATTGTGATTCGCAATAATAGAATCAAGTTCTTTACTATGGATCATGTTGTGAGACACTAAAAGAAAGATTCGTGCCAATTTTTTCAACAATATAACCAATAGTTTTGATAATTTATCCCATGGACACGAAAGTGCCCTGTCTGCGGAGAATGGCAGCATACGAATTGAGTCCACGCTACTCAGGTATAATTTTAATTTTTAGTGGTGTACGAATTGAGTCTCGGGAGAAGAAATAGTATTTTGGAAAAAGATAAGTTTCTGTATAATGAAATCTGTACGCATTATTGTTTAATTTTAAGTTGCGTAGTTATTCTGAAATCAGTATCGATGAAAACCTTCCCAAAATATGAAAAAATAAATCAAAGTATAAAGCAATACATGAGCATTTTTGAAGTAAATTCTAATAGGTAACTTTTATCAAAGTACCCAGTCATCAGTTTGCATTAAATCGGGAAAGAAAATTTTGATTACATATGCTTGAATAAATATATTACAGGAAATAGATTTTCATAATTTCTCAAACTACTGTAAACATTGGAAATATGATGCCCCAAAATGAATATCAGGGTCGCTACAGGTCTGGGAATTCCAGAAAGTCAGGGAATTTCAAACTGTTCAAGGAAAGTCAGGGAATGTCAGGGAAAACCTGAAAAAGTCAGGGAAAACCAGAAAAAGTCAGGGAAAACCTGACAAAGTCAGGGAATTTTCGATGAACTGAAGCTGGAGTCAATTTTACTATTTTGTTGAAAATTCAATTTTTTTTAATTCAACTGTTTTTGGATTAAAATTAAAATCTTTTTCTTTTAAATATCAACTACAATATTTTTAGTAAATAAACGATGGTAGTTTTGTCGGTTTTCTGGTCATGTATTTGATAACGTTATATATAACGACGTTTCGCCCACTTTATGTAGAGCCTCATTAGGGTAATCCAAGAAAAAAAATCTGAATATCGAGAAGATACAAATATATAATTTGTTTGTGTAAATTTTTAGTGAGACACTTATAATCATAACCAGTAGTAATCGAAGTTTCCACAGAAAAAACTGAAGTTAAATTTTGTTGCATGTAAAATGTTCAGCTGTTAAAGATTACATGCTATTTGGCGAAAGTTTATCTTACGATGGAATAAAAGCTGTCGTCTGCTACGTCCTTCGCAGCAATGGAAAAACGGCAAAGTATACATGAAAAGCTATAGATCAGGACACTAGATTTAGAACAACTTTTTACTTACCTAATTGTTATTTTGAAAATAATTAGACTTTATATATACTTCCTGCCACAGTCGGTATTGTTGGTTAGGAAGAAACCCAAAAAGTAGGAATCGAATTATATTTGAAGTTGGAACATTCAGTGGCGGATCTAGGTATTTGAATTCAAAGTAACAATAGTTGAAAAAAATTTAAAGGACTGAAAAATCCAGGAACATAAAATTCCCGACTCTTTCAAATTTCCGAATTGGGAAATTCACGAATAATAAAATTTTTTAATATGTAATAAAATTTCTGGTTAATAAAATTCCCGAATAATGAAATTCCCGAATTGGAAAATTCCCGAACAGTTTATGATATCACCGAAATGGATAATTCCCAATATATACCATTAAGCCATTTCCCTTTCGGCGAGCCTCTAGGGGTAAGCGTGACACTACCCGATTCGGGTAGTGTTTCTAGGTGGATAGTTTCTTGTAGTAAATAACTACAAGTGTGGGCTCACCACACCCACCACCGGTAACAGCAACGCAGTAGTATCAGACGGTCACCCATCCAAGTACTAACCGCGCCCAACACTGCTTAACTTCAGTGATCTAAAGGGAACTGGTGTTTCCAGCGTGGTATGGCCGTTGCCATATATATATATATATATATGCCATAATAGTTTATAATATTACCGAATTTAAAACTTCCCGACAGAAAATTGCCAAATTATAAAATATCCGAACTAGAAAATTTCCGAATTTAAACAAATATAATAATGAAATATTTTTATCAAGAAAAAAATTATTTTTAATGTTTAAAGTTTCTAAAATTATTGATTAACTTTGAAATTATGATAATTGAAAAAAATATATTTCTGGATGAAAATTGTCTTCAAATATTGTTATTTTTTATTCATACAATAATTTTAGAAACTTTGAAGAAGAAAAATATTTTTTCTTAGAAAAATATTTGATTATTGTATTTTTAAGAAGTAAATAATATTGATTGAAAACCAATTTTTTTATTGTTTCGGGAGTTTTATAATGCAAGAATTTTTCAGTTCGTATATTTTATAATTTGGCAATTTTCTAGCGGGAATTTTAAAATTCGGTAATATTATAAACTGTCGGGAATTTTCCATTTCGGTAAGATCATAAACTGTTTGGGAATTTTTTATTCGGGAATTTCATTATTTGGGAATTATATTATTCGGAAATTTTATTTTTTAGGATTTTTCAATCGTCCAAAAATTTTCATCCAAAAATATATTTTTTAAATAATTTTTATTTTGAATTCAAACAATAATTTTAGAAACTTTGATCAGAAAAAAAACATTTTTTTAATACAAATATTTGATTGTATTTTTAATAAATAATATTGATTGAAAACCATTTTTCCATTGTTTCGGGAGTTTTATAATTCAGGAATTTTCCAGATCGGATATCTTATAATTCGGCAATTTTCTATCGGCAATTTTCAAACTCGGTAATATTATAAACTGTCTGGAATTTCCTATTTTGGTAATATCATAAGCTGTTCGGAAATTCTTTATTCGGGAATTTTCCAGTTAGGGAAGTTTATTACATATTCAAAAATTGTATTATTCGGGAAATTCCCAAATCGGGAATTTGAAAGATTCATGAATTTTATTTTCTAGAATTTTTCAGTCGTCCAAAAATTTTCATCCAAAAATATATTTTTTCAATAATTCAATAATTCAGAAACTTTAAATATTAAACTTTTTTTGATAAAAATATTTGATCATTGTATTTTTAATAAATAAATAATATTCATCGAAAAAAATTTTCATTTGTCTAAATTCGGGAATTTTATTATTCGGGAATTTTCCAATTCGGTAATATCATAAACTGTCGGCAATTTCATCATTCGGGAGTTTTTCATTTCGGTAATATTATAAACTGTCCGGGAATTTTATTATTATGGAATTTTCCTATTCGCAAATTTCATTATTCGGAGATTTTCTAATTCAGGAATTTTACAGTCTCGAGAATTTTTCAGTCTTCCCGATTTTTCAAGATAAGTGTATTTGGATATTTTTCATTTCGAGAAAGCTATTTAATTAAATAATAAAATCATTACACATTTTTTATGGATTTTATAATTTAATCGAATAGTTTTCAGAAAATAAAGAATAATATCCAAATACACTCATGGCGAAAAACCATTTTTTTCTGAGTTTTGAAAAAAATAAAGTTTTGTCCCAATGCAATTGGTATTATTGTTCATCCCTCAGCTTGCAGAAATCTTTGATTTCATCTACCTAACCTGAAATACCTGATAGAATATACTTAAATTTCCATCAATATTATCTTAATATAAAATGTTATCTACAGTACAAAATTAAAAATTAAATTAAAATGTTCAATTTACATTCAATATTCTGGATAAATATTTATTTAATAACTTTTTAAAATAAAATTTTACAAATCAGGGTGCCCTCATACGTAACAAAAATTCTGAGTTCAAAAAATTATTCAAAAAATGAAATGTTAAGTAATAATAATTTGAAGCATGAAATAAGGTCGATAGGAGTTGTAGTTGTTCAGAAATCATCTTATAGCTTTAAAATTTTACATTGTAAACAGGCTTTTATATTGAACTGCAATACCGACGGATCTCGAAATTTTCAAAACGGAAATTCATATCTCATAACTTGTGAATTATGGTTAAGATCATAGTAAATATAGCGACTTTTTCGAATGTTGTCGAGTGCTTTATTGACAGTCATCAAAAATATATAACCATTCGTCCGCGATAAGTGCACTTATTTTTAAAATAGAATGGTAATAAGTGCAATGTTTTTAAAAATCTCGTGTCCTGATTTCCAGACCAATTCCATCCATACTTCACACTGTTCTTTGCACTGCTGTGAGCTACATAGCAGAAGACGCTTTTTTACTGACAAACAACTGACAAATTATTCCGAGATGGTTTAAAAACACGGAATTATCTTAATTTCATGTAAAGATTATTCCACAAGGTTAATTTTTGTTGCAGCGAAACTTTCGTCGGAAATCGATGTAAAGTTTATCTTCTGTTTTTTCTGTGTCGTTATTGAGATTCAATTTTTCCAAATTTATATATATGTAATAAAAGATTGTGAGCTTGTTTGTAAAAATTCTTAGTTTCAAATTGTAAATTGTAAACATTTTCAAATTTCCGAAAATTGTAAAATTGTAAATAATTATAAAATTTATAAAATATTATGAAAATTGTAGAAGGGTTGTATAAAATAGTCATAAAGTTCACTCATGGCAAGTCAGTTATTTTAATTATCATCAATATATATTGTGGGCCAACACTCTTGTTCAACGTACCTTTGCCAAGGGTGTGGTGCGTGTCTTGACAGATTTGTATTATATAAATGCTTATTCCAAGGTTCGGCTATAAACGGGGTTATTTGATTATAAGTAAACAAATTAGTTTCGAGATGTCGTGAGAGATATATGACGTCCTAATATAGCTTTATGTGAATATCTTATATAATTTCAAAGTATAATTACTATTAAGTTTTTAAATATAAGGTCGAAGATTGAAGATCTAATTTGAATTTACATTGAAAATCTTATGAGCGGAAACCAGTAGCCTTTATAACATTCATATAAACGTAGCTCAAATTTTACATATCCGTTCTTTTATTAACTAGATTGTTGTTTTTTACAATATAGACCATTTCTTTGAAAATTCTCTTCTAGTAGTTTTTCTCTGTACTTAATATTTTAACCTTCTTGAAATCCAATCGATGATCTAAACTGTGAGAGTATTTGACGAGGGCTGTTCTTCTATCATTTTTTTCGCAAAAGTTTATGTGTTCCTTCATTCTAACACAAATAGGTCTTTCTGATTGACCTATGTAAAAACTTCTGCAGCCTTTACATTTCAAACAGTATGCGTAACGTAATCGTTGGTCCTTGTCTACAGGATCCTTTAGATTACAAAAAGATCCAAAAACATCTTTTCGAGAACAAAAAAGGTCGTGAAACCTTCTTTATTTAAAACTTCTCTAATTTTATGTTTGATTTTATTATTTCAGTATAACCTTACTGTAGACTCCGAATATGTATATTGTATGAGCGCTTCTGTATCGCATATCATGTCTAATTACTTAAGCTCAAATTTTGAATGTGAAAAACGTACACAGTTTCAAAATCTTATCTAAAAAATAAAACGGGTTCTTAAAGAGAAGGGTAATAATGTTGTTAGTCGTGCAGACAAGAGAAATATTATTATCTTGAACAAGAGTGATTACATACAGAAATGGAATAATCTTTTGCACGATACTAACACATATAAACCAATTAATAAAAATCCCAAAAATAGCATACAAAGAGATTGAAATAAATAAATAATCATATGCAGCTGTAAATCTCAGGAAATAATCTAACACTTATATAAAAAACAGTTTTCATTTCATACAAAAAATTAAAACTCTAAATAACATACCAAAAATCATAGACTCTTCTCATTAGATGTTACATCATTATTTAGAAATATAGGACACAATCTTGTCATTGCTATTATCAAACTAAAGTGAAATTTTGTAAGAGAATATACTAACCATCCGAAGGATACTTTTATAGAAATTTCAGAATTTTGTTTGAAAAATGCATATTGTCTTTTTAATGGTTCATACTATCGACAGACATACGGCGTACCGATGGGATTTCCAATTTCAGCCGCAGTTTCTGACTTGATAATGGAAAATATCGAAAGTGGTATTCTCGCCAGTCTTCCTTATAAAATAACATTCTTTGATCGTTATGTGGATGATACTCTTGCATGTGCCCTCGTGGAAAAAATAGAAGATCTGCAATTTAAATTTAATAAATGCAATCCTAGATTAAATTTCAAGATGGAAATAGAGAAAGACGAGCGTAACATTTTCCTTGATATCACAGTCAAAAGAGACGATGAGAGACTTAAATAAAAAATCAGTGTCATTATTAGTCTCGTCGACAGGGCGGTTTTGCTCTCCGAAGAGAAACATATCTCTAAACATATGACTTTAATCGAGAATACCTTATTACAGAATGTTTTCCCAAAGATTCTCATGAAGAAATTTATGAAGAGAAGAATTCAAAAAACTAGACTCTAAAGTATAAAATAATACAATCACACAAAATGTGGACTTCAATAAAATCCTTGTTGTACCATATGTTGATCAATGTGAACATAAAATTAGAGATGTTTCAAATAAAGAAGGTTTAACGACCGTTTTTCGTTGTCAAAAAGATGTTTTTGGATGGAAAGACTGCAGAATTTTTTACATAGGTCAATCAGAAAAACTTATTAGTGTTAGAATGAAGGAGGACATTCACGATTGCGAAAAAGACAATAGAAGAACAGCCCTTGTCGAACACTCTCACAGCTTAGACATTCAATTTCATTTTCGGAATGTTACAATATTAAGTACAGAGAAGAACTAAAAGAGAAGAATTTTTAAAGAAATGTTCTATATTGCAAAAAAAAAAATAATAATAAAGTGAATAAAATAACAGACATAAAAAATTTGACCTACGCTTATATCAATGTTGTAAAAGCTACTAATTTTCGGTAATAACTTTTCAAAGTAGATTCAAATTAGATCTGCAATCTTCGACCTTATGCTATAAAACTTAATAGTAATTATACTTTGAAACTATAAATATAAGAAATTCACATAAAGCTATATTATAACGTCATACATCTGTCACGACATCTCGAAACTAATTTGTTCACTTATCATCAATTAACCTTGTTTACAGTGGACCCTTGGAATAAGCATTCAAATAATACAAATCTGTTAAGTCACGCACTACACCCATCGGGAAGGTACGCTGCAAGTGTTGGCCCACGATATATCTTGATGTTAATTTAAATCACTGACTTGCCATCAGTGAACGTCACGACAGTTTTATACAACATTTCTACAATTTTCACAACATCAACAAAATTTTATAATTATTTACAATTTTAACTATTAGTATTATGAAACAAACCTACAAACTATAATCTATTTAAAGAAGTCTGTTATAATTATATTTTTACAAGTTCCCAATTTTCGACAATTATAACATGTTTACAATTTACAACTATGAAATAAAAATTTTTAACGAACAAACTCACAATCTTTCATTACATATAAATAATTCTGAAAAATTTGAATTCTAATAACGGAACTGCGCATACTACTCGTGAGATTATTACAATATATTCATATGATTATAAATGTCTCAGAGAAAATTTAGAAAAAAAAAAAAAAATTGATTAGCAGTTCGAACTCGAAAGTTCATTGCCTCACTACCCGATTCGGGTAGTGTTTCTAGGTGGATATTTACTACCAATGTGGGCCCACCATACCCACGACGGGCCAACAGCACGCAGTATTCCTGAACGGTCACCCATCCAAGTACTAACCGCGCCCAACAATGCGTAACTTCAGTGATCTTACGAGAACTGGTGTTTTCAGCGTGGTATCGCCGTTGGCGAAAATTTACACAAGCAAATTATAAATATTTTGTATCTTTTTGACATGTAGATTTTCATGTTTGGATTACATTAACCTGATGAGGCCCTACGTAAAGTGAGTAAAACGTCGTTATACCAGGTTTCCTAAAAGTCCCGGGACGGTTGAGTATTTCCTCAGGTAAGATATTTTTCAGGGATGTCAAGGTCACTCTTGAAGTTAATTTCAACGAGGAATTAATTAGTGACCTTTATTTTGATCTTGACCATGACATTCACGGTCATTTCAAGGTTAAATTAATTTGTTTAAATGGGAACCCCTATTTTGGACCCCGGGAAGTTCATGGCAAGGTCAAAGAACGTACAGCAGAATGACTCAACTGGCATGCATTTGTGAAGAAAATGTTCAATTCAAGTGTTGTAGCATTTCCTACCCCCGATCGATTGGTGACCTTGACCTTGACTTTGATCAGGACCTTCAAAAGAACATTTTCTTCAAAAATGCATGCCACTTGAGTTATCCTGCTGCACATTGTTTGACCTTGCCATGACCTTCATACGTCAAATTTTCGTCGGACATACATCTACCTAGCCTTAGCTGGCCGGACATATCTACTTATCTTGCCTTTATTGGCTGAACGTACCGCTATCTTGTCTTAGCAAACTGGACAGATCTACTTATCATTCCTTAATTGTTTGTACATACTCCATCCTTGCCTTACAGACTTGGCTGCATAGGAGCAAACCCAAAACGGCGAATTGACTGCAGTTTTACAATGCAAAGTCATCGCTTTGGAGTCACCATTTTGAATTTTAAAAATCTGACAACAGATTCGTAACCAGCAACCCAAAAACGCAGTAAAAAATGGTATGCTTGTTCACTAGGGTGATCCAAAAAAATTTTTTTCGAATTTTTATGGGGACACCCCCCAAATTTGTTCGAATCCACACAAAAATAAATCCATTTTTTTTTGTTTTGAAAAAAAATGATATTTAGGGGTGGCGCAAGCCCCATGAAGTTTAATATGTATTTCCCATAAGAAAAAAAGACGTTTTTGTAAATCTTATTCAGAATCCTCAATATTATCTCAATCGAGTTGAACCTCAACATTTCTCTTCAAAATTAGCCATAGAATAGGAATCAAATATCACTTTTCAAATATCACCCCCATAAGTATGTTTTATAGGGTCCCAAAGAAACCCCATAAGTGAAAAAATGGGTTTTGCGAGTTTTTGGCGCTAATTATGATTTTTTTGCGGTTTTTTAAATGCGAATTGTTTCTAATACATAAAATATGACTTTATACTGAAAATTAGATATTTTCATGAATTGTTTAAACAATTTATTATTGTTTTTAGCAATTTTCTCATAGAATGTAGTTAGAAAGACGCGATTTTTTCACAAATTTTCCATTTGTTGTCCAATTTTCAATTAAAGGGAAGTAATAGTTCATTGATGTTAACAATAGTGATTGTTTAAACAATTTATTATAATTATTAATAATATTATATTTGAATAATGCTAGAAAGATGCGGATTTTTTTTTAATTTCTGGTTTTTTATCCACTTTTCATTCGGAGTGAAGTAATAATGAATTTAAGTTAACAAAATAATTGTTTAAACAATTTATTATGCTTATTAATAATATTATAATTGAATAATGCTAGAAAGATGCGTTTTTTTAAATTTCTGGCTTTTTCTTTAATTTTCATTTGGAGTGAAGTAATAATGAATTCAAGTTAACAAAATAATTTTTTAAACAATTTATTATCATTGTTGATAATATTCTCTTTGCTTAATCGGTAGAATGTTGCGGTTTTTTCTGAAAATTTCAACTGTTTGTTCATTTTTTATTAGATGTGACTTGATAATTAATTAGATTCAGCAAAAATAATTGTTTAAGCAAATTATTATTGTTTATGACTATCTTCATCTATATCGATTGCGCCTGATAGTTGCGGTTTTTGGCAATTTTTACCTTTCTGTCCTTTTTCCACTTAGTGAGGTAATAATTAATTAAAGTTAATAGAGAAGTTGTTTAAATAATTTAATATTGTTTATAACTGTCTTTTCTCAGATAAGTTCTAGAAAGTGGCGGTTTTTTCTAAAATATTTCACTTTGCATCGCCTTTTTATTTATGAGCAAGTAATAAGTCAACCACAACAAAAATGATTTTTCGAAAGGTATTGTTGTTTTAAGTGAATTTTTTTTGCTCCTTTCCAAACGGTTAAAAAAAATAATTTAAAGAAACTAACTATTTTACACAAAAGGCAAAAACAAAGAATAGAATACTTAGGAATAGGTGGAAGGAGTAGGTCTTTAAATGACTTGTAAAAGTTTTTTTTTGGATTACAACAAGAAGTTTATTGGAAAGCGTAAAAGAAAAACTTGGAATTGCAAATCTCTAATGTTTATATATTAATTGT
Source organism: Andricus curvator (assembly GCA_932195095.1). Classification (NCBI taxonomy): domain Eukaryota; kingdom Metazoa; phylum Arthropoda; class Insecta; order Hymenoptera; family Cynipidae; genus Andricus; species Andricus curvator. The sequence continues at coordinate 47,747 of CAKNYM010052804.1, forward strand.
TAGTAATTAAGCAGGCGAAGCAAAGTGAAAGATTTTAGAAAAAACTGACACTTTCTAGCACTTATCTAAGAAAAGATAGTTATAAACAATATTAAATTGTTTAAACAACTTTTCTGTTAACTTTAATTAATTATTACCTCAATAAGTGAAAAAAGGACAGAAAGGTACAAATTGCCGTAAAACCGCAACTATCAGGCGCAATCGATATAGATGAAGATAGTCATAAACAATAATAATTTGTTCAAACAATTTTTTTGCTAAATGTAATTAATTATCAAATCACGCCTAATAAAAAATAAACAAACAGTTGAACATTTCAGAAAAAACCGCAACATTCTACCGATTAAGCAAAGAGAATATTATCAACAATGATAATAAATTGTTTAAACAATTATTTTGTTAACTTGAATTCATTATATGTTTACTCACAGTTAAACCTAATCCAGGAAATAGCACTTTTAGACTTGATTTGTTTAAAACATAAAAAACCTGAAAAATGTTTCTCAAATTACTACCATAAAGTCAATACTCAACGCTTGGATACCTAATGGAATCAAAATTTAGACAGATTCATAAATTTTACGTGATACAGGGTGTATCGTACATAATACACCTATACCTATACTATATACCTTTGAAATAGATGAGAAGTCGAATCTAAAAAAAAATTTTCCATGTATGTCGCATGATAAGGTGTTATTTGACGTATATTTTAACTTCAGAATCTTGGGACCAAAAATGGGCGAAAATAACCCTTGGTTTTTGGGTCACTCTATTTCATTATTTTTCTCTCTATATTTCTATTTCTCTAGTTCAACTATTTGGTTGAAAATTCCTTTAAAAATGCAAATATTCGTTTGGAAATTCATGTATTTTGACAGAGCCTAATCTTTAATGGTAGAAAATTAATCTTCTTGGTGGAAAATTTATCTTTTCGATTGCAAATTTATTTTTTGGCTTGAAAATTATTTTGTTCTTTATTGAAAACCAATTTCTTTAATTGAAAATCAGTTTTAGATGAAAATTTAACTATTTTCTTTAAAACTCGTCTTTTGGGTAGAAAATTAGCTCGATAGTAGAAACTTTTTTTTATTGGATCGAAATGAATTTGTTGGTTGAAAATTTAACTGTTTTGTTGAAAATTAGTTTGTTTTTTTTATTGAAAATTTATTTTTCTAAATGAAAATGTATGTATTCTTTTTTTGGTTGAAAATTGATCTTTATTAGTTGAAAATTTATGTATTGTGTTAAAAATTTGTCTTTTTTGGTAGAAAATTCATGTATTTTGTTGAAAATATTGTCTTTTCTGGTAGAAAATTAATCGTTTGGGTTGAAAATTCAATTATTCGGATAAAAATTTTAATTTTTTAATTGAAGATATATCATTGTAGTCAAACATTCACTTTCTTAAATGAAAATTGAACTAATTTGTCGAAAATTCGATTATTTAGTTAAAAATTAAATTTGTTAGCTGAAAATGTAACTATCCCATTTTTACTTCTAAATGTATCATTTAGGTTCAAAATTTAATTTTTTTCAATCATTCATATTTTTGGGTTTATTACTCAACTGTTTCGCAGGAAATTCGTCTTTTCGGCTTGAAATTTAAGAATTTTTGATAAGATTTATTTTCTTTATTGGCGTGAAAATCTTTTTTGGTTGAACATTCAACTCTTTTGTTTAAAGTTCCTTCTTTTGGTTTGAAAATTAGTATGCTTTGTTTGACAATTCAACTAATTTGTTGAAAATTCTTATTTTTTATTTAATTCAACTGTTTTTGATTTTTTTTTTTAATGTTTTGCTGGAAATTTAGCTATTTTGTTGAACATTCATTTCTTCTTAGTTGAAACATGATTGTTTTAAATTAAACTTCAATCCTTCGATATTTGGTTAAGAATTTCTCTTTCTGAGTTCAAAACGCAACTGTTTGATTGAAAATTCATGTATTTTACGTATGCCTCACGTAAATTGGGGATGACCCCGTATAAAATCCTGATTGACTGTAATAATTAATTACTTAATTCACTTAAAGTTTTTAAAATATTGTAAATAGAAACAAAACTTTTTGTGCTTTCACAGAAAAAACTGAGGATAAAATTTGTTTAAGGAAATTTTTTGGAGCGATAAAGTTTTGTTCAGCCAACTTCGCGTCTTTCAAAATACATGTGTTTGTCATGCAAAAACAAAAGAAAGTTTAACCGATATTTGTGTAAAGTTTATCCTCTGAAGTTAATATTTGTTGCAGAAAATCTTTCGTCAGAAATTTATGTAAAGTTTATCTTCTGTTTTTTCTATGTTAACATTATTGATCGCCTAACTGAAAAAATTGTAAACTAGATTTGTAAAATTGAGAACGGTTAGGGAAAAGGTCGGGAAATTCAGAGAATTTTGAAAATGGGACTCAATTCACCTGCACCGTTAGAGAATTACCCATACAGAATGCTTACCTCTGAAGCAGTCACGTGGCAAATTGTAGTCAAAGTTATTAAAATGGTGAAAATCAATACCACGAGAAAAATTTCTCGAAACTGATAATACACAGAAAAATACTCTCCAGTAGCAAAATTGTAGATTTGTGTAATTGCGTTAAAAGTGAAGCCGGCGATCCAGAGAAAAAGTTGTATAGAATACATAGAACATAAGTTTTCTGCAGCCGCAGTTAAATGTCCGTGAAGTTGCCATGCTTCTCGAACATCAAGAATTTTGTTTCCACTTTCTGATTCAGTAGTTCCGCAGGACCAACCTAGAGTTCATATATTGAATTTATTTATTATTATTATATATAAGGGTCCGTTTAAAAACTACACTGTTAGAAATGTTTGGAAAATTCCGACACATTTAGGATACTAAAGCAAGTGAAATTTACGAAATTAGGTTGCTGAAAACGAAATTCAGTAATTTTTATAGTGAATTTACTAAACTTGGATTCAAATTCAGAAACGGTATCTGCAAATTACAAATAGTTTCCTAAAATTTGAATTTATGCTGAGCTAATGCTCTCGAGAATATGCTCAGCATTTAAGCTCGAACAGAGCATTTATAGAGCATTTAAGAAAAAATCATTTATTGTTTACTCAAATATAAACATCCTAATTATTACATATATTTTTACAAAAATAATCTAAAGTGAAATAAACATAAACTTTTTTTTTTTAATTACAGAGTTGCTACAGGTTAGGTGATTCCAAAAAGTCAGGGAATGTCAGGAAAAACCTGACAAATTTATGGAATTTTCGATAAACTAAAGTTAAACTTATTTTTATCATTATGGTTATAAATCGCAACTATTTGCTTGAAAATTAATCTCTTGTTTGAGGATTCAAACCATTTTGTAGAAAATTCATCTTTTTTGGTTGAATTCAACTATTTTTGCCATAAAATTGAAATCCTTTTTGTGGTTGAAATATAATATATCACGTTTTTCGTTGAGCATTCATTTTTTTTTTGTAGAAAATTCAACTGCTTAGTTCAAAGTAGAACTACTTTGTTAAAAATTTATTTATTTGGCCGATGATTTATAATTTTAGTTGAAAACCTTTTTTTTCTTCAAAATTTAATTAATTTGTTGATAATTATGTTTTCTAGATGAAAATTAATTGTTCAAACTGAAAACCTAACTCGTACATGTTTTGTTCAGAATTTATCTTCATAAGTTGAATATTCAAATATTTGGTTTAAAATTTCTGTATTTGATTGAAAATTCGAATTTCGTAGTAGAATATTAAATCTTCTTGGTGACTAATTCATATTTTTGGCCAGTTGAAAATCCATCGTACTGGTTGAAAATTCGAAAATTGATCTTTTTGGTTGAAAATAAGTTTTTTATTATTTAGAATTAATTTCTTTAACTGGAAATGTAACTGTTCGATTTTTTGTCGAAAATTTATCTTTTTTGATAGAAATTTAATCTTCTTAGTTGAAAATTATACTATTCCGTTGAAAATTTACTCTAATTTTATTGAAAATTAATTTTTTACTGAAAATTTAACTATTCTATTTTTTGTTGAAAATTTATCTGTTTTCGGTGCAAATTAGTTTGAAAAAAAAAATTAAAAAAAAAAAAACTATTAGTTGAAAATCCGTCTTTTTTGGTACAAGAGTACTCTCATTAGTAGAAATTTCCTCTTTTTGGTTAAAAATTCATTTCTTCGGTTGAAAATTTAACTGTTTTGTTGAAAATTCGTTTGTTTTTTGGTTGCAAATTTATTTTACTAACTGAAAATTATCCTACTTTATTTTTAGTGAAAAATTTATCTTTTTAGTTTAAAATTAATGTATTTGGTTGAAAACTAATTTTTTTTTAGTTGAAAATTCATCATTTTAGTTGAAGATTCACTTTAACTATTCTGTTTTTTGTGGCAAATTTACCTTTTTTGATAGAAATGTAATCTTTTTCGTTAAAAAATTATCTGTTAAGCAGAAAATTTAACTATTCTATTTTTTGTTAAGAATTGATTTCTTTAATTGAAAAAACAAACTATTTAGTTGAAAATTCGTTGTTTTTTTTTATAGAAAATTCATCTTTTGGATTGAAAAGTCCACTATTTGGTCAAAATTTAATACATTCGGTTACAAACTCATCATTGTGAATAAAAATCAATTTCTTTGGTTGAAAATTCGTTTCTTTCTAGTTGAAAATTAATTTTTTTTTTAGCTGAAGATATAACTATTCCATTTTTGCTTGAAAATTCATATCTTTAGCTGAAAATTAATTCATTTAACTGAAAACTTTTTTTTGTCTTTACTTTTCTAACTGCAAATTGAAACATTACATTTTTGGTTTGTAAATTTATCTTTTTTAGTTTAAATTGAATAATTTTGTTGAGAATTCATTTTTTTTGTTTTTGAAAATTGCTTGCCTTTTTGGATAGAAAATTAATTTTTTGGGTTGAAAATTCAACTATCTATTTGGTTAAAAATGTATATGTTTTATTGAAGTTCCATCATTTTAGTTGAAAATTCATTTCTTCGGTTGAAAATCTATCTTCTTGACTTGAAAACACAACTAAAAAGCGTTTTAAATATACTTAGAAACAAAATTTATTTTGCATTAACATTATTAATCTTCTAGGTGTATGGCAGTGTGCGGTGGGTTTTATACCTATAGAAGAATTTATAAATTGGGATATAGTAGCAACCCTGAATAAGGCACTGTTTAATGCGAATAAAATGTTTTCTATGACTTTGACTTCTTTTATCATTTAAATTTAGCACCCTTTCCAACTTAAAGCGATACATTTTTAAACGAAATTTAAACAATGTAATTATTATTACTAAAGATAGAAAATACGACTTTTTAAATGCTAATTCAAAATTCTCATAAATGCTCATTAAATTCTCAAAGCACATGAAGGTCGAGCATATTCTCGAGCATATTCTCATGCACAGTGGGGTGAAATTGGAAAACGAGGTTCAAAATGACATTTAGAACGTAATTATGCACCGTTTAAAATTTTTTTTTTTTTTTTTTAATTCAGAACTAAATTTTTAATAAAATGGTGCGAATAGATTTCTTATTTTTTTGTTTATTTAATTGTTATGTTAATGCAAACAGCGAAAAAATGTCGATTTTTTTAATTTCATTTTTTATCTTCTAGACAACATTTTTCTTATACTTCTCGTCCCTTGTTTTAAATGTACAGGGGTAAGAGAATGATAAAAAAATTGTTAACTTGCAAACTTAATTGTTATAAACAATTTTTATTAACAAATTACCGATATTAGGGGTTATTCGTCTTCAAAGTATATTTCTGCTCTGAAATCGCTTCCCTTAATCGTTAAGATGATACGCGGCCAATGAAATTTAATATTGAATGTTATCCGTTCATTTTATAAACAAATTATATAAAAAAATGCACATTTTGGGCGTTTTTAGGCGAAAAGAAACCGTTTTTTCTTTCGAACTTGTTGCAATTATATTGCTAATGATGTTTTCTGAAAAAAATTTTGCCACTCATCAATATTTTTTCATTTTATAAACAAATTATATAAACAAATGCACATTTTGGGCGTTTTTAGGCGAAAATAAACCGTTTTTTCTTTCGACCTTTTTGCAATTATATTGCCAATGATATTTTCTGAAAAAATTTCTGCCACTTGTCAATATTTGTTTATTTTATACATACATACATTGATTATCAGTTCGAACTCGAAAGTTCATTGCCTCACTACCCGATTCGGGTAGTGTTTCTAGGTGGATATTTACTACCAATGTGGGCCCACCAACACCCACGACGGTCACCCACCCAAGTACTAACCGCGCCCAACAATGCTTAACTACAGTGATCTTACGAGAACTGGTGTTTTCAGCGTGATATCGCCGTTGGTATCAACAACAGTGATGAAATTCGAATTGCTGTCCAGCATCAAGATTTGTGTATACTACCCAGCAAGAGTTCACGGCATGTGTATGGAAGACTAACAAGGCGTGATGGACTTACAGACACTGTTAGAAATTTCTGTAGGAATTTTCAGAGACGCGTCGCTAAA
>CAKNYM010052804.1:59235-96790 GCA_932195095.1 Andricus curvator
TCAGTTTGCGCTACTGTATGAAATGTATGCAAACTTTCAGGCAGCCTACTACGGTAAAGAGCCTGAACCAATGTTAAAGAAAAGTGATTTCCAGCAATATGCTCCTCCCAGTGTCATTGATTGCTCAAAACAAAATGAGTTTCTCAAAAAAGCTTCCGTGAACGTTCGTCTACAATTTGCATCTGCACACAATTTCCCTGCTGAGACTGCAGCCTACTGTCTAATTATACATGACCATATTATTCGGTACGAGCCCCTTAGTGGTAGCGTGAAAAAGTTGATTTAAGATGATAGTGGTGGGGGTAATGTCAGTGGTAGGGGCATACCAATGGTGGTGGTGGCGAGAAAAGGTATAAAGGAGAGATTATTTCAGCAATAGAGTCCAGAAACAAATAGGGTAAGGAGGGGCAGCGCCGACCAGTTAACAGTCAATGATTTTTTTAAAGTTAATAAGATGTGGAATTGATCCATTTTTTTCCCATTTCGAGTCCTACATTATTGTACATCATAATTCTATAAGTAACAATTATATGAATAAAACAATGATTTAATAATTGAATTATTTCTGACAAGCTGTATTTCGTCGGCTTTGCCCCACACCGGAGGGCAAAGCCAACCGCAGCTTTTTATGAAAATCAAAACATCTGAAGAGTGGAAAACATGATGTTCCGCGTCTGTGGTATTTTATGTATTGGAAAAATTACCTTTAAACATATTCAGCAAGAAGAATAAGTTATTTTTAATAAAAATAGGGATAGCTGTGATATAACCTCTTATTAGTTGACATTCAACTAGAGACGGAGTACGCGCAAAGGTTTCTACCGTACCAGTACAGAACACCCGCTCTACCGACGGATTGAAAATAATGATATATAATAGAGTTTCTTGCATGTAGCCCAGAAGATAAGTGGCTGTTCTACATTACCGATGACTTATCGACCAAACTTATGATACGTTTATAACCTAAGCACGTGTAAACTATTATTTTGGTCGGGCTTGCCCCACTGGTGAGGCCTCAATTATTTACGATATTAAATACACTTTGGACTTGTATTACGTTCAATTATTATAATGACATAATGTGATATTGTTTTATCTGTCAAAATGTCAAATTTTCATACTGTAAGTATTGCCATTAACGTCGAAAACTTTACATTTCTGCCAGCGAATCTTCCATTCTTTCGTTGTCAAAACTCTTTTCTGCATAATTTTTCTTTTACAACGTCAATTTTCAAGATATCAGTAAGTAACGCTATCTCTATAATAAAACAGATTTATTTAATGCAAAGTAGAATGAAAATTGTTAAATAATAGCGATGTTATAAGCAAAGTTACCTTTGCCCCACCGGTCGGCGCTGCCCCTCCTTACCCTACACATTTTTGGCGTTTTTAAGCGAAAAATAATCGTTTTTTCTTCTCACCTTGCTGAAATTATTATGCAAATGATGTTTTCTCAGAAAAATTTTTAGTTCATTTTATAAACAAAGTATATAAACAAATGCACATTTTGGGCGATTTTAAGCGAAAATAAACCGTTTCCTCATCTGATCTTGCAAACATTATATTGCCAATAATGTTTTCTGAAAATTGTATTGTCACTCACAATATTCATTTACGTTATAAACCAAATTATATAAACAAATGTACATTTTCAGCGTTTTTAAGCGAAAAAAGTCGTTTTTTCTTCTGACCTTGCTGATATCATATCGCCAATGATGTTTTGTGAACAAATTTTTACCGCCCATCAATATTTGTCCATTTTATAAACAAGTTATAGGAACAAATGCACATTTTGGGCGATTTTTAGCAAAAATAAACCGTTTTTCTTCTGACCTTGCTAATATTATATTGCCAATAATGTTTTCTGAAAATTGTATTGCCACTCACAATATTCGTTTACGTTATAAACCAAATTATATAAACAAATGTACATTTTCAGCGTTTTTAAGCAAAAATAAGTCGTTTTTTCTCCTGACCTTGCTGAAATTATATTGCCAATGATGTTTTCTGAAAAAATGTCGCCATTTATTAATGTTCACTTATTTTATAAACAAATTATATTATTAAATTCACATATAAGGAGTTTTTAAGCGAAAAAATATCGTTTTTTTCTTCTGATCTTGTTGCAGTTATATGGCCAATGATGTTCTATCGAAAAATGTTTCCAAGCACCGCTAATCGTTTATGTTATAAATAAATTATATAAACAAATGTACATTGCAGATATTTATAGGCAGAAAGAAATCGTTTTTCTTTTATTAATGTTTAAACTATATTGACGATGAATTGTCTAGATGAAATATTGTCATGCCTCACTATTTGTTTATTTTAAAAACAAATTAGGCAACCGCCTAAAATGTTAATTTTTTGTATAATTTGTTTATAAAATAAGCAAATATTAATGCATATCAATTTTTTTTAGAAACCATCATCAAAAATATAATTTCAGCAAGGTCAGAGGAAAAAAACGAATTCCTTTCGCTTAAAAACTCCTAAAATGAGCATTTGTTTATATAATTTGTTTATAAAATAAAAAAATATTGATGAATGGCAAAAACTTTTTGAAGAAACATCATTGGCAATATGATTGCAAGAAGGTCGAAAGAAAAAACGGTTTCTTTTCGCTTAGGAACGCCCAAAATGTGCATTTGTTTATAAAATAAACAAATATTGATAAGTCGTAAACATTTTTTCAGAAAACATCATTGACAATATAATTGCAACAAGTTCAAAAGAAAAAACGGTTTCTTTTCGTCGAAAAACGCCCAAAATGTGCATTTGTTTATATAATTTGTTTATAAAATAAACAAATAACATTCAATATTAAATTTTAATGGCCACGTATCATCTTAACGATGAAGGCAAGCGATTTCAGAGCAGAAATATACTTTGAAGACGAATAACCCCTAATGTCGATCATTTGTTAATACAATTTGTTTATAACAATTAACTTTGCAAGTTAACAATTTTTTTGTCTTTCTCATACCCCTTTGCATTGAATACAAGGGACGATAAGTATAAGAAAAATTTTGTCTAGAAGATGAAGAATGAAATTTAAAAAATCGACATTTTTTTAGCTGTTTACCAAACTGTTACACGGTGGGGTGAAATCAAAAAACGAGATTCAAAGAGCAGATTTTGTATTTTTTTGTTGATGTAATTTTACTTTTAATGCAAACCGCGAGAAATGAGTCAATTTTTTAAATTTCATTTTCTATCTCTTGTAAAAAATTTGTTTTTTTCCCGTCACTTGTATTTAATGCACAGATATATAAGAAAGAAAAAACGTTCTTTAACTTGTAAAATTATTTGTTATAAACAAACGGTATTAGCAAATAATCGGCATCAGGGTTTATTTGTCTTCAAAGTATATTTCTGCTCTGAAATTGTTTGCTTTCATCGTTAGGATGATACGTGGCCATTAAAATTTAAGATTGAGTGTTATTAAGTAATTCTATAAAGAAATTTTATAAACAAATGTACATCGCAGATATTTATAGGCAGAAAAAAATTAGTTTTTCTTCTAGTCTTTTTTTAATTATCTTGCCAATGTTTTTTTCATAAACAAATTATATGAACAAATTCACATTTTAGGCATTTTTAAGCAAAATGAAATCGTTTTTTCTACTGACCTTGCTGAAATTATATTGCCAATGATGTAACATAAAAAAATTTTGCTATGCAATAATATTTGTTCATTTTATAAACAAATTATATAAACAAATACAGATTTTAGGCGTTTTGAAGCGAAAAAAAAAACGTTTTTTCTTCTGACCTTGCTGAAATTATATTGCTAATGATGTTTTCTGGAAAATTTTCGCCATGCATTATTCTTTGTTATCTATGAACAAATTATATAAAGAAATTCACATATAAGGCGTTTTTATGCAAGACGAACATTTTTCTTCTGACCTTGTTGAAATTATATGACCAATGATGTTCTATAGGACAATGTTGCCAAACATCGTTAATCGTTTATTTTATAAACAAATGTACATTGCAGATATTCATAGGTAGAAAGAAATCGTTTTTTAAAATTATTTTTTAAACTATATTGACAATAAATTGTCTAGATGAAACTTCGTTATGCCTCACTATTTGTTTCATTTTATAAACAAATGAGTTGAACAAATGCACATTCTAGGCGTCTATAGGCCTAATAATAGATTTCATTTTCTAACCAAAGTTCTTCAGAAAATATCACTGGCAATATGATGTAGCAGCTGAATGCGATAACGGTATACTTGCATTTTAAAGAATCATTTATGGCCAACGGCCATACCACGCTGAAAAACCCAGTTCTCGTCAGATCACTGAAGTTAAGCAGCGTTGGACGCGGTTAGTACTTGGATGGGTGACCATTCAAGAATACTGACATGAGTGCTGTTGGCACATCGTGGGTGTGGTGAGCCCACACTTGTAGTTATTTATAACTACAAGAAAAACCTAGAAACACTACCCGAATCGGGTAGTGTCACGCCTACCCTGAAAGGAAAATGGTTTAATGGTATATATATATTTATTTTACGTTTGTTTTGAATTACCTCGTCAATAATGAATGAAAAACAAGGGACTCATGAAAATATAAGAATACCGCTATTTTTCGGTTATCTTAACATAAATATGATGAAACATGCTTCCTTTCCGTCCACAAATGCCTAAAATGTATATTTTTTCATAACATTTGTTTATAAAACGAACAAATAGCGAAAATGGCAAAAATTTTTCTGAAAACATCATTGTCAATTCAATTTGAAAAATGATACGAGAAAAAATGACCTATTTTCGCTGCAAAACGCCTAAAATGTGCCTTTGTTCATAAAATAAACAAATATGAATGCATAGCAAATTTTTTCAGAAAAAATCATTGAAAATAGAATAACAGCAAAGTCAGAAGAAAAAAACGATTTCTTTTCGCTTAAAAACGCCTAAAATATGCATTTGTTTATATAATTCAATTATAAAACAACAAATAATAATGCATAGCAAAAATTTTCTTGAAAAATATCATTGGAAATATTATTTCAGCAATATTAGAAGAAAAAACTAATTGTTTTCGCTTGAAAACGCCTTATATGTGAATTTGTTTATGAAATGAGGAAATATTAACGCATAGAAATTTTTTTCAGACAGCGTCATTGGCAATATAATTTCAGCAAGTTCAGCAAAAAAAAGATTTTTTTTCGCTCAAGAGCGCCTCAAATGTGACTTTGTTTATAAAATAAACAAATATTAATGCATAGCGATATTTCTTTAGGAAACATCATTGACAATATGATTGCAACAACATTAAAAGAAATATTGATTTCTTTTTGCTTGAAAACGCCTGAAATGTAAATTTGTTTATATAATTATTTTATAAAATAAACAAATATTGATAAGTGGTGAAATTTTTTCACGAAACATCATTCGTAATATAATAACAACAAGACTAGAAGAAAAAACGATTGATTTATCCCTATAAATGTCTGCGATGTACATTTGTTTATAGAATTAATGAATAACATTCCATCTAAAATTGTAATGGCCACCTATCACTCTACCGATGAAAGCCAGCAATTTCAGAGCAGAAATATACTTTAAAGACAAATATCCCCTAATGTTGATTATTTGTTAATAGAATTTGTTCATGACATTTAACTTTACAAGTTAACATTTTTTCTCCTTTCTTATATCTCTGTGCATTGAATCCAAGTGATGGCAAAAATAAGAAAAATTTTATCTAGGAAATAAAAAATGAATTTCAAAAAATCGACACTTTTTTCGCTGTTTTCATTAACATAAAAATTAAATAAATAAAGAAATAAAAAATCTACTCTCACCATTTGTCACGATTTGTGATGTAGCGACGTAGACCACTGTTTTATGATTCTTGAAAAAATGATAATTAGTGATGTTATTGTACAAGTAAAGCATCTGAATACATACTTGACACTTTTTCCCTATTCCCTTTTTGCCCCCTTTTTTTGAAGAAATCCTCAATCTTCCCCTGTTTTCAAGGAACTTCCCCTTTTTCTTGTTTTTTCGCTTGAATGCGAACTTAATTGATAAAAACCAATAAGAAAATGAAACTGTTTTTCGTTGAAAGTTAATTTGTTCTAACTGAAAGATCTACTATTGTATTTTTGATTAAAAATTTTACTATTAGGTTGAAGATTAGTTTTTTTTTTTTTTTAAATTAATTTTTTAACTAAAAAGTCAAGTATTCCCTTATTTGTTGAAACTTGATAGTTGTTAGTTGAAAATTCAACAATTTGGTAACGTAACAATTTGAAAAAGTATGTATTGTGTTGTATCTTCGTCCTTTTTAGTAGAAAATTAATCTTATTGATTGCAAATTTAATTATTTGGTTGAAAAAGTTGCACTACTTTGTTGAAAATTTATTTTATTAGTTTAAGATCCATTTCTTTGGTTAAAATTGAACTATTTTGTGAAAAATTCGTTCCTTTTTTTTGGGTAGAAAATCAATTTAGTTAACTGAAAATTGAACTATTTCATTATTGGTTGCAAACTGATAGTTTGTAGTAGAAAGTTCAGCAATTTGGTTGAAAATTTACGTATTTTATTGTGTATTCATCTTTTTTAGTAGAAAATTAAACTTCTTGATTGAAAACTTAACTACTTGGTTGGAAGTTGAATTACTTTGTTGAAAATTCATTTTATTAGTTAAAACTGCTTTTCCTTTGCTGAAAATTTAACTATTTTGTCAAAAATTCTTTTCTTTTTTTTTTTTTTTTTTGAGAAAATCAATGTTTTCCAATGTAACCTGAAATGTTATTGTTTTTAGTTTAAGATTTAACTGTTTGGCTTAATTATAATTAACTTTTTTGTAGGAAATTCATATTTTCGAGTTTTTTGGCTAAAAAAACAACTGCCTGTTTAAAAATTAATCTGTTTTGGCCAAGGATTCAATTATTTTGTTAAAAAAACGTATTTTTTGGTCGAATTAAACTGTTTTTTATATACAATTGAAATATTTTTAGTTTAAAATATCAACTATTACATTTTTTTAGAAAATAAATCTTCTCTAATTGAAAATTCAACTACATTGTTGAACTTAAATACTTTGTTGAACTGAACCACTTTATTGAGCTTAACTACTTGGTTGAAAGTTCAACTACTTCGTTAAAAAATTATTTTATTGGTTTCAGATTCAACTATTTTGTGGAAAATTCGTTTTTTTTTTGTCAAAAATTGATTCTTCCAACAGGAATTAAAAAAACCATTTTTAGTTGAAAACTGGTCGTTTTTACTTGGAAATTCAATTATTAAATTTTACACGAAGAGCTTATATTTTCTGCTTAATAATTCATCTAATTGGTTGAAATTTGAACTACTTTGTGAAGCATCCATTTTATTGGTTGAAGATTCAAATATTTTGTTAAAATTTGTTTTTGTTTTGAAAATTCCTCTTTTTATGTTGAAAATTCTCTTACTTTCGTAGAAAATTCAAGTATTTGGTTGAAAATTAACTTTTTTGTAGGAAATTCATTTTCGAGTTTTTTTGGCTAAAAAAACAACTGCTTGTTTAAAAATTAATCTGTTTTGGTCAAGGATTTAATTATTTTGTTTTAAAAAAACGTATTTTTTGGTCGAATTCAACTGTTTTTTATATACAATTGAAATATTTTTAGTTTAAAATATCAACTATTACATTTTTTTAGAAAATAAATCTTCTCTAATTGAAAATTCAACTACTTTGTTGAACTTAACTACTTTGTTGAACTTAACTACTTTATTGAACTTAACTACTTGGTTGAAAGTTCAACTACTTCATTAAAAAATGATTTTATTGGTTCAAGATTCAACTATTTTGTGAAAAATTCGTTTTTTTTTCTTGTGAAAAATTGATTCTTTCAACAGGAATTAAAAAAACCATTTTTAGTTGAAAACTGGTCGTTTTTACTTGAAAATTCAATTACTAAATTTTTTATTGAGAACTTATATTTTCTACTTAATAATTCATCTAATTGGTTGAAATTTGAACTCCTTTGTGAAGCATCCATTCTATTGGTTGAAGATCTAACTATTTTGTTAAAATTTGTTTTTGTTTTGAAAATTAACTTTTGTAATAGAAAATTTAACGATTCCATTTTTGGTTCAAATGTATAGTTTTTAGTTTAAAATTCAACTATTTGGCTTGAAAATGCAACTGTTTTGTTGAAAATTCGTCGTTTTAGTTGAAAAATTCTATTATTTTCGTAGAAAATTCAACTATTTGGTTGGAAATTAACTTTCTCGTGGAAATGCATCTTTTAAGTTTGAAAATTTATCTCTTTTGGTAGAAATTTTATGTTTGTTTTCTAACAACGCAATCCTTTGGGTAAAAATTAATTTTTTGGTTGGATTCAATAGTTTTTTATTCGAAATATACAATAATATAAGAAGATTTTGATATTAAAAGCTTTTTGGATTGAAATATCAACCATTAAATTTTTTGTGGGAAATTGATCTTTTTTGAAGATTGAAAATTCAACTACTTGGTTGAACTACTTTATCAAAAATTCATTGTTTTGTTGATGATTCATTATTTTAGTTAAAAATTCAACTAGTTTGTGGAGAATTTAATTGTTTTGTCAAAATTTCAACTATTTTGTTAAAAATGTAACTATTTTGTTGGAGATTTATCGAAAATTCGTCCTTTTTGGATTGAAAATCCAACTATATTTTTAAGAATTTGTCTTTTTGGCTTCAAAATTGAACTATTTGGTTGAAAATTCAACTATTTGATTAAAAGTTTATCTTTATCTGGCGCAAATTGAATTTTGTGGTTCAAAATTAAACTATTTTATTGCAAACTTATTTATTCTGTTGAAAGTTCAATTATTTCATTAAAAAGTCATATTTTTTGTTGGCTAATTCAACTACTTTGTTGAAAATTCTTCTTTCTGGATGGAAAATTGATTTCTTCTGGTAGAAAAGTTCTTGTTTAAAAATTCAACTGACTCATACAAAATTCTTCGTTTCAAATTATTTTTTGTTTGAAAATTAGACTTTGAAGGTTGAAAGTTCAACTGTTTTGTTCAAAAATTTTATATGGTATTCAATATGTTACCTATACATTAATTTTATTTGAAAGAATTTATTCTACTCTTATTCCCCTATTTTCCAAAGAAACCACTCCATTTCCCCTGTTTTGAGAGCATTTTGGGCTGTGAAGTCTAACAGAATATTATTTTAGTATGTTTTTTGTTTTATTTTAGATGTTTATCAAATAAACCCAAAGAACAAATTTTGACTCAAATGAAGAGAGGATGTTCGTATTATGACATCACCCTGGGTGGTTAATGTTTTTTGTGATGATCTGTGACGAAGAAGGTGAGGGTTGGAAAAATTGTTCAAAATAACGTGACGTAGTTTTTAAATAGCCCCTAATAGATAAATAAATAATTTTTTCAATCAGAAATCATAAATTAATTTTTAACAAACCTTTCATGATTCTCCGATTCAGATGCCGAAACCTAAGAAGAAGAATCACCACCACAACGAGGAACTTGAAAATCGCAATCGACAAGAAAACACAACCTAAGCAATAAAAAATTGCATTCGGGACAGGTTCAACATCAAATTGATATGTAAGTACTCCAACAGATGCAGCGAGTATTCCAATCATAAATATCAATATCCAACTCCAAGCCACAAATTTATTCTTACTTTCATTTTCAAATTTCGTAGCCTTGTCATAAAACACGATATGATTCAAACAAGCATGCAGCTTTTGATTTCGCACAATGCATACAATATAGTCTATGTGGATACACAAACTCGACATGATCGAAAATGCAATTGAGAGAATTTTGGCTTTTGTATCCAAATTGTTGTGATGGTAAAAAGCCTGCAAGCGGCCGAAGAAAAAGTAATAGGCAATTGCGTGGAAAATTCCAAACAATATTGCTAGTATTTTGGAAAAGATTAGTTTCGTCCTCGTTATCAAGAAGGGTGTAAGTCCGAAAACTCGAGATGTTAGGAAAATCGGTTTCAAATCTCGAATCAATTTTTCTTCGATTTCTTCTTCAGGAAGATTTTTATTCTCTGGGGATACTTTCATATTGTTCCTTTCCATTTTGGAAGAAATTTTATTTTAATCAATGTCTAAATATCTGAGTGATTTAATTTATAAGATATCTTTTCGTGAATACTTTCTTTGTCCTTGTTTTATGGCACCACCTTGAAAGTAAAATATTATTATTATCTGTTAACATATATAAACTTTGCGAAAAATAAAATTACACGCTATTCCTATTTTTTCAAGAATTGTTCTTATTTTCTCTGTTCTGAAGAAAATTCTCTTTTTCCTCGTTTTTTCGCTTAAATGCGAACTGGCTTAATAGAAAGCAATAAGAAAATCAAACTATTTTTAAATAAAAGTTAATTTCTTGGTTCAAAAGTCTACTATTATATTTTTGGTTCTGAATTCACCTCGTTTGGTCAAATACTTTGTTATAAAATAATTTTTTTGGTTAAAAATTTATATTACCTCTTTGTTTGAAAAGTCAACTCTTTTGTATAGAAAGACTTTCTAAAAAATTTGTTATTTTTGGCTGGAAAAGTTTTCAAATAGTGTTATTGTACTCTTTGTCTTCATTTTTACTTGAAAAGTCTCCTATTATATTTTCAGTTTAGATTTAGTCTCTTTTGGTTAAAAATCCTACTGTTTGGTTAAAAATTTAATTATTTTGTTGAAAATTCAAATTTGTCAAAAGTTAATCTTTTTTGGCCAAGAATTCAACCATTTTTTTAACATTCATCTCTTTTGAATCAAAAATTCGTGCTTTTGGATTGAAAATTCATCTTTCTACTTGAAAATTAACTTCTTTGTTGAAAATTCAACCGTATTTTGAAAAATTCATGCTTTCGTTTCAAAAATTCATCTATCTGATTAAAAAATCAACTACAGGTATTTTGTTGAAAAATATTGGAACAGAAAATTTAACGATTACATTTCTGGTTGAAAATTAAACTTTTTATTTAAAAATTGATCTTTTCTAGTTCAAAATTCAACTTTTTGGTTGACAATTCATGATTTTTTTTTGAAAATTTATCTTTTTGGTGGAGAATTCCTCTTCTTGGTTAAAGATAAATCTGTTTTGGTTGAGGATTCAACAATTTTGTTGAAAATTCAAATTTTCGGGTGAGAAATTCAAATGTTCTGTAGAAAATTCATCTTTTTGTCTTAAGAATTCAACAATTTGGTAGGAAATTTACTTTTTAGTTGAAAATTCATTTTTTGGCTGATAATTCAAATATTTGGTTAAAAATTAATTATTTATGGTTGAAAATTCAACGACTTGGTTTAAAGTTGATCTAATTTGTTAAAATGTCATTTCTTTTTAAGATTCACCTTTATGGTTAAAAATTTAACTACTTTATTAAAAATGCGTTTTTTTTCTGTATTTAAAATTAATTTTTTATCTCAAAATTTGAATATTCCATTTTTGGTTGAGAATGTTTTCTTTAAAAATTAAACTTTCTAGTACAACATTCATGTATTTTGTTGAAAAATCGTATTTTTTGATAGAAAGTTAATCTTATATATACCATTAAACCATTTCCCTTTCAGGGTAGGCGTGACACTACCCGATTCGGGTAGTGTTTCTAGGTTTTTCTTGTAGTTATAAATAACTACAAGTGTGGGCTCACCACACCCACGATGTGCCAACAGCACTCATGTCAGTATTCTTGAATGGTCACCCATCCAAGTACTAACCGCGTCCAACGCTGCTTAACTTCAGTGATCTGACGAGAACTGGGTTTTTCAGCGTGGTACGGCCGTTGGCCGTATTTGTTGAAAATTCATGTTTTTGGTTGAGGCTGTAGCTAGTTAATTGAAAATTCTTCTATCTTGGTTGATTTCAACTGGTTGAAAATCAGTTGTTGTTTTTATTGGAAATTATATTTTTTAAGTCAGAATATAACGATTTCATTTTTGGATGGAAACTTGTATGTTTTAGTTAAAAATTCAGCTATTTGGTTGAGAATTCATCTCTCTTGATTGAAAATTCATATTTTTTGATTGTAAATTAACTTTCTTGTTGAAAATTCATCATTGCCGGTTTAAAACTCAACCTTTTTCCAAAAAATTCGACCTTTTATCTTCAAATTTAACCCTTTGTTCAAAATTCATCTTTCTGGTTAAAACCTCATGTACTTGGTTTAAAACTCTTGAGTTGTTAGAAAATTCATATTCCTACGCTGAAAATTGAACTATTTGGTTGAGAATATAACTATTTTGTTAAAAAACTAATTATTTAAAAAAAATCTATTTATTTTGTCAAAAATCTATTTATTTTGTTTAAAATCTAATTATTTTGTTAAAAACTCACGTATTGTGTTAAAAAATCGTCGTTTTGGATCGTCAATTCATCTTTTATGGTAGAAAAGTCATCTTTCTTGGTTTAAAATTACCTTTTTTTGTTAAAAATTCAACTGTCTTTAAAAAAATCGCCTTTTTGGCTTGAAAATTGAACTGCTGTGTTCAAAGTTTAACTATTTTGTTGGAAATATCAGGAATTTAAAGCTTTTTATATTGAATTCAATATGGTATCAACATTAATTGTTTTTAGAGTACTTCAGGCTGTGAAGTCTGATATTATAGTATTTTCGATTATGCTTGAATAATTGTACTTACCACAAAATAGCCTTTGTTATTTTTTTTAGTTTTCTTCCACAAAATATTCATCCAACTGCGTGACATCCACGAATGAAAAAAGAATGTCTATTAATTTTGTAGTTTATATCTGAAAGACTTAATACTGCCCGATACAATCATGATCAGATGATATAAGAAAATTACTACTAAAATAATTAAAAAGTCGACACAATGAAAAATCTATAAAAGAAAATTATCCAAGATCATCTACACGATTTTTATGTCGTGCATCAAAAGTATGTCACAATATTTCAATACTATTTTTAAATAAGGTTTTTATTTCACTTTCTCAATTTGCGAAATACTTGGAATTATTAATACTCAAGTGCGGTCAACTCTCTTGAGATTCTCATTAACTGAATGACAATCCCAGAACAAAGGCCACATATTTTCACAACAATTAAAAGTTTTCTGATAGCGTGATGGTGTGGAATAAAATAGTGGATGAATCGACAATATACACTCTTTATCATGTCCGATATAATCATGATATATTATAACGATGATAAATTAGCTGCGAAATCGACTCTATAAAAAAGTGCATAAAATAAAATGCTAGTAAACAATGCCTTTTAATGATGCAGGCATGTAGAATTTATTTATCTGTTTACCTGAGTGCGAAAGAAAATAGCTCTTAAGTAGCTAAAAATATCAAAATAAGTTGAAAATAATGTTTTCTGTATAGAGTTAAATAGTTATCAAACTTCGAAAGTTAACAAAAAATAAAGTATCTGTCAGAAGAAAGCAAATAAATCGTTTTATGTCAGTCCATACTTCAAGGTCAAGACTTAATTTTCTACCCTTCTCTTAATCATTCCAGTCTGGCACAAAAACTCTTTAGAAGGAGGGAAACAAATAAAAGATAAAAAACCCGTCTGCAAAAAGGGAGTCCTGCCGCAATCCTATGGGCAGCTTCGAATCAATTCTATTCCGAACAAAATGATTGATATGTAATCATCAAAAAAATATCTGAAACTTTTAAGCACGGCGCTTAATAAAAAATTGGAATTTAGAAAATTGCAAAAAAAATATTTCTAAATGATTTAGAATCGAAAACTTTAACAGTAACTGAAAGACAACCAAAATACTTTCAAATGTCAAGATTGCAGCCATAAAAGCGGTTCTTTTTCCTTCTGTTGTTCATTTTTTAATATGTTTTTTGTACTTTTAGCAATATTAATTATTTTTTTCTTTTTCAATTTCATCTTTTTCTGATAGCAGCATAGCAATACAAAAATAGCAGTAACAGTCTAATGAGCAAATTTGTTTGTAAAAATTAATTATAACAATGACGAATTTTGTTGGATGGGAGACAATTGTGCACAAACTTTGGTTTTAAGATCAAAAGAATGGATTGAACAGGAAAGAAAAATATTCTATGCATAGAAATGCCAAATCAGTGAATATGATCATAAAAATTGTTTATAAAAATAACAAATGCTGTTAAATGTCAGTCTGTTGTGTACAATTGTTGTTCTTTAGACGAAAAGAAATAATTCCGCGGAGAAGAAAAATTTTCCATGCATAGAAACAAGTTAATATGTTTATATAAATTGTTTATAATAATCACAAATGTTATTGGATGGCAGTCTATTGTGCACAAGTTTTGGTCTCTAGTTGAAGAGAAATTTTTCCGCAAAAAAGAAAAATATGCTATGCATTGCAATGCCAAATGAGTGAATTTGTTTATAAAAATTGTTCAAACCATTAACTATTATTGTTATGTAGTACTCGTTGTCAATTAAACATTAACGTTACATATTTTTATAACAAAATATATGTAAATAATGCATTCAAATTCTCAAAATGCAGCAGACAACACATATATTTATTAATTTTTTTATCACAAATTAATCTAATTAATTAATCTAATCAATCCTATTGAATCTACCATTCAAATTTCTATTCAACGAAAGTGTATTCACTAGTTCTACATCTTTTTGAGGAACTATCAATAAATGCGGGTAAGTAGATAGCGCAAATATAACCAATTGTATCTTTCAAGATGAATAAAAAATTAATCAATTTTGTTTTTCAAACGCGCAATATGTGCTTATATATGTGGCGATTAATTTATAATTCTCAAATGTAAACAAAATCATGTACTAAACGTTTTCTCAAAGTTGGGCACAACATCGCAATAAAGTCCTGTTAAATACACTACCGACGGATAGTATAGGATCACTAACCAGGTGACCTATTAAATATTAGCTTTGACATTGGAAGGTGATAACGGATTTTTGTGCTTCAATTTCAACTCTTGGCAGAAGCTAGAAAAATGAATTTATATATTAGATATTTTAAAAAAATAAGGCTCATATAACGCAGAATTAAACAAGCTTTCCAACTGTTTTTGAGAAATATTTCTATGTTTTTTTCTGCACGGTGCTATCACCTTTTAAAGTCAAAGCTAATTAGTGTTTCGTAGACCCAGGCAGAAATTCTTATAGCTTTGGTCGGCTGTGCGTCCGTCGTACTTCATTTACGAAATTCGAGGTTCAAGACAAGACTCGAGACAATATTCGAGGAATAGAAGAATCGAGACAATGAGAGACTTGAGACGAGACTCAAGACAAGACGTGACTCAAGAAAATACGAGATTCGAGACAAGGCACGGCACTTGAGACAAGACTCGAGAAAAGACGATACTCGAGATGAGATTTGGTACGATATTGGAGACGAGACGAGATTCAGACAAGATTAGGCTGCAAAACCCTTTTTTGTAGACGCATGTCGCCCACTTTAACAATTTTTTGTAATAGGTCACCCGGTTAGTGATACCATACGGCAGTATATGTAATTTGGATAATATATATATATATATATATATATATATTATATATATAATAAATATATAATAAATCTGTTCCATACACATTTGAACGAGATAACGACTAATATGTACTCAAATAAAACATTGGAATATTCAGTTGCTCACAAAGGTTTCTTTCGAGCAGTTTTCTCTATATTGAGAGGAAATGAAGTTTGCTATTACCCTGATCTTAACCTTAACTGTTTTCATAACTTTGTTTGGTAAGTATAACAATATAATATCTTATGCACGCCTTATGCATATCTTGCATAAACCTTTAAGTATGGAGGTGATTTTATTTTTGCACTAACCTGGACCTGAGGTCTTACAGACCGCTGTATATATTTACATACATATAATCAAAGAAGTTAAGAAGTTCTTGTCATCTAATTTATACATAATCATGGTGCGATCTTAGAGATCGCACGTCCATACGTCCCACTATAGGTAAAATTGCATTTTTCTGGTTTAAAATCTAATATAACGAGAAAGAATAGAGATAACTCAACAAATTTTTTTAAAAATAAAGGTCATATTACGTGGATTGAAGAAAAACATGTTAGAATGCCCACATTGCTGATTGTAGGGGTTGAAGTGAGGCGTGAAGTTGAGCATGTTTAAAAAATCGATGACCTTTTGCTTTTTTTTTTGCTGAATCTCAAAGGGAAATCATGATATCGATACAAATTTTCTTTTTAAATTGTAGTAAATGTAATGCAGATTAAGGAAAAAATTATTCGGATACCATCAACCCCTAAATTAGGGGTCGAATTAAGGGGTAAGTGGCTAAAAATCAGAAAATTCGCTGAAAAACATTGTAAAGGGTTTTCGTGGGTGGTAAAAACGATTCAAATAACCATTTTTTCAAAATCCTCAACTGTATGCGTGGTCTCTCGCTATCATTCTCCTTTCTAGGGGTGGAAATGGACAGCGAGAATCTGAAAACGTGAAATATCACAGAATAGAGTTGCAAATGGTTTTCGTGGCGGTTGAATATCATTTCGACAACCATTTCTGCATTATTCTCTAATGTGTGGATGGTTTCTTGTTTCCCCCACTCCAGGGTATATTCGAAGAAGAAATTTTGAAGACCTTATTATTATAAAAGTGTTATTTAGAATAATGCAGAAATGGTTGTCGAAATGATATTCAACACCCACGAAAACCATTTGCAATTCTATTCTGCGATATTTCGCGTTTTCAGTTTCCCGCTGTCCATTTCCACCCCTAGAAAGGAGAATGATAGCGAGAGATTATCCATACAGTTGATGATTTTGAAGAAATGGTTATTAGAATCGTTTTTACCACCCACGAAAACCCTTTACAATGTTTTTCAGCAAATTTTCTGATTTTTAGCCACTTACCCCTTATTTAAGCCCCTAATTTAGGGTTTGATTGTATCCTAATAATTATTGCCTTAATCTGCATTACATTTACTACAATTTGAAAAAAATGTGTATTGATATCATGATTTTCCTTTGAGATTCAGTAAAAAGAAAAGCAAAAGGTCATCGATTTTTTAAACATGCTCAAACTCACCCCTTACTTCAACCCCTACAATAAGCAATGTAGGCATTCTTACATATTTTCCTTTAATTCACGTAACATGAACTTTATTTTTTTTAATTTGTTGAGTTATCCCTATTCTTTCTCGTTCTATTAGATTTTAAACCAGAAAAATGCAATTCGACCTATAGTGCGTTCATACTAATTTGTCAATTTTTGCTCAAATGACAAATAATCGGGACGTGAAATTTTTGTCTGACGGCCGCGCATATGATACTCAGCCCAAATCAATCCCTGGAGTTGAAAAAATTGAGTGGAAAGATACTTATTTGGAAAGTCAAAATTTTTTCACCGATAATTACAGCTTTCCATATCAAAAGTACTCTCAATATTATTCATCTCTTGACGCATGTGGAACCCACTCTAAATCAACCCCTGAGTTTAAAAACATTGTGAAAAGACACTAATTTCAAAAGTGTAAATTTTGTTGCCGATAATTAAAGCTTCCCATTTTAAAAGCACTCTAGGAATGATTCATCTCTCTAACGTATTTAGGACCCATCCTAAATATACCCCTAAGTTCAAAAAAATTCTGTAAAAAGACGCTAATTCGAAAATTCAAAATCTTTTAGCTAATAACAACAACATTTCATGTCACAAGTGTTAAAAAATAGTTTGATCCCTCTAGCACATGTGGAACTCACCCCTAATCAAACTCTGATGATTAAAAAAATGTGGAAAAAGACACTGATCTGAAAAGACGTAATGATTCCGCTCATAATGGCAGTATTTTATGCCAAAAGTGCTCCAGAATAGTTTCATCCATTTAACGCATATGGAGCCCACGCCAAATCAACCGCTAACGTTTAAAAGATTCTACAAAAAGACACTAATTTGAAGGGTTCAAACTTTTTTTTCAATTATGGCAGACTTACATTCCAAAAGTATCAAAAATAAGTTTAATTCCTTTAGCGCATATGAAACCCACCTTAAATCAACCCCTAATGTTTCAAAAATTCTTCAAAAAGACTCTAATTTAAAAATTCGAAATTTTTTCATTGATAATAGCAGAATTACATGCCAAAAGTGTCGAAGAAAGTTTTTTTTTCTTTGGTTCACGTGGAACCCACCTGAAACTAACCCTTAACTTGAGAGGTTTATTTGGAGCGGGTTTCACATGCGCTAGAGAAATGAAACTTTTTTTCAATGCTTCCGATATGAAATTCCGATACTGTCAGTGAAAATATTTTAACTTATCAAAGTAGTGTATTTTCACACAATTTTTTGAACTTCAAGGGTGAATTTGGGGTGTGCTCTACATGCGCTAGAGGGCTAAAACTTCTCCTAAATACTTTTTGCATGAAGTTCTGCCATTTTAAATGAAAATATTTCGACTTTTCAAATTACTATCTTCTTATAGAAGGTTCTGAACTTAGGGATTGATTCAGGATATGTTCTACATGCGCTAGGGGGATAAAACTTTTATCCAATTCTTCTGACATGACATTCTGCTAGTATCAGCAAGAATATTTTCACTTTTCAATTTAGGGCCTTTTCACAGATTTTTTTACTTCAGGGTTGATTTGGGGTGGGTTCCACATAGATTAGGGGGATGGTGATTTATTGGAGATCTTCCAGCATGCAAATCTATCATTATTAGTGAAAACATTTCGACTGCTCAAGCTAGCGTCCTTACAGAAGTTTTGAACATTTAGGGGTGGATTTGACGTAGGCTACATATGCCCTGAAGGGGTGAAACTTTTTTGCAATATTTGTGAGATAAAATGCCACCATTATCAGTGAAAACATTTTGACTTTTCAACTTAGTGTCTTTTTATAGAATTTGTTTAGGGGCTTTCCTTAGGGGTTGATTCAGGGTGGGTTCAACATGCGTTAGAGGGATGAAACTTCTTTGGATTACTGTTGGCATGAAATACTGCCATTATCAGCGAAAACATTGCGTCTTTTAAAATGAATGTCTCTTTACAAAATTTTTTAATCTTCGGAGTCTGATTTGGGGTGGGTTCTACATGCGCTAGAGGGTTGAAACCTAATCAAGGTGCTTATTGCATGAATTTCTGTTATTATTAGCCAAAAGATTTTGACTTTGTAAATCACCATCTTCACAGGATTTTAACTTTAAGGGTTGATTTAAGGTGGGTTACAGATGTGCTAGAGGGATTAAACTTTTTTCCGATACTTGTGACCATCTAATATAAGACTACACTACCGACGGATAGTA
The DNA here is from genome assembly GCA_932195095.1 of Andricus curvator. NCBI lineage: Eukaryota > Metazoa > Arthropoda > Insecta > Hymenoptera > Cynipidae > Andricus > Andricus curvator. The sequence continues at coordinate 78,446 of CAKNYM010052804.1, forward strand.
TCGAACCACTAACCGGGTATCCTATTAAAAATTATTTCAAATTTAACATGCTCGCATAAAAAAATTATTATTCCATGAACCCGTAAAGATTCTTTAATGTATAATGGCTCAAATGAAAAGTAAAATCCTAATGGTTTTTGTGAAATATCAAATTCATAAATTTATTTTCCTAGCTCCTGCCCAGAGAAGTTTTAAAAATATTGTTATCTACATTCCGAATGGCGCTATCATCTTTGACAGTCAAGGATAATTTATAATAGGTCACCCGGTTAGTGGTCCGACGCTATCCGTCGGTATTGCACATTTTACCGAAGTTCTCAATAATATTTTAATTTGCCAATTTCTATTCCTTCTCACAGAGCTAGGATATTCAAGAAGATCTCGTGGAAATCCGGACAGAAGATCTGTTTCTCCTGGCAGACCTGTTCCTCCTGCCAGACCTGTTTCTCCTGCGAGAGCTGTTTCTCCTGCCAGACATGTTTCTCCTGCCAGAGCTGTTTCTCCTGTCATACCTGTTTCTCCTGGCAGAACTGCTTCTCCTGGGAGACGTGAAGTGATCGTTGATGTAAATCTGCAGAACAGGGCTTTTCCTGCTGATGCTATTTTCTTATCAAGAAGAGCTGATGGATCTTATTATCGATTAAACCGAGATTTTATTAGGTTAATAAGAGATGGATTCATCGTTGCAACAGCTGATGCTGGTTATATTCGCGGAATATATAATTTAGAGCGCTCACCGATTAAAATAAATAGAAATAACCTATCCGATATACAAGACATGACACCAGAAGATATTATTTATTATCGAATAGACGAACCTCTTCAAATTAATGCTATTCGACAACATTCAGCAAACATAAATGGTCATTAATCAAGTCAATTAAGAAAACTGAAAAAAATTCGTTTTGTAAACCGAAGGCGGATTGAAATGTTGTAAAAATAATTAATGCTATGTCTGTATAGATTTAATATCAGATATATTAAATAAAGAAATGGTTTGTTAATGTACTTTGTTTTCATATATGCTACCGGAATTTACCGGCTTTAGGAAAAGCAGGAAAATAGAATTGTCAACATACATTTATTTTCAAATCAAGTGTTCAAAAATTATTCTTTACTAAAGCATTAAACTCTACTCGGTGGGTTTCCTATCACCACTACGTAGCGCGTCCTCAGGTTGCGGATAGAGGAACGGCCCGTAAGGCTGAACAGCCCCCAAGGTTAACTGCGAATACAAGAATAAGCAGTCGCGGACAGCCGATAGGAGCCAGTCGTGGGTGTGGTGAATCTAGCACTGGTAAAAAATAGGTACACGACAACCATGGCTTGGGGGGACCCACCCATTCGCGTTCATACACAATGGGTGGGTTCTGGCAAGCCAAGGTGCCGCGTGTACCCACCTAGAAACTATACCCGAACCAAAACTAAAAATCTTGTAAGGGAAAAATCCTGCTGCCCATTGGACACTGCAGCGATGACACTGCCCGCAAGGGATGTGTGGAATGATTCGCCTGCATAGGGCCAAAGGGGTATTGATGCCAGTAGGCGCGCTGCCTTGCAGGGGGACGTTAGGGTACGAGGATGAAACTGTAATGTGTCTGACGACAAGTTGACATGGTCCTTGTCAGAGTCGGAAAGCTCCCATACTTAGACCTAGGGATGTATGGGGGTTATCACTCCTGGGACAGTGGACTCACCTACGATCGGAATAGGATCCTAACGTGCGGATTATCTTGAAACTACCATGGCTAACTTGCAAAAACAAAAAACTACAGTTAAAGATCTAAGGGTGGGAACTCTAAACGCGCGTAGTCTAAAAACTGGCCGATTTAGCGAACTCATTAAGATAGCAATTGAATACAAAACTGACGTAATAGCACTTCAAGAAACCTGCTGGTCGGGCGATTTCGCGTCAATTTCTAGGGATAACTATACTTTGCACTGGGGAGGAGCTAAGGGGCAAAAACTGGGGACTGGTTTTCTTATTAATAAACGAATTTCGCAAGCACTTATCGACATGCAATTCATTAACGACCGGTTATCATACATTGTACTAAAGGGTAATTTCAGCAAACACGTATTAATCAATGTGCACTGCCCCACCGAGGACAAAGACGAAGACACTAAAGATCTTTTTTATGAAACAATCGAGCAGGTTTTTGACAAGTTCTCAACGTTTGACGCAAAAATAGTATTGGGGGATTTCAACGCGAAAATTGGAAAAGAACCAATGTATAGGCCTACAATAGGATCAGAAAGTTTGCATGACGTCAGTAATGATAAGGGAACCAGAGTAATAAACTTTGCAGCTTCAAAGAACCTCGTTGTCAAAAGCACATATTTCAAGCATAAAAATATACATAAGGCCACCTGGACATCACCAGATGGCAATACTCGCAATCAGATTGATCACGTTCTAATAGACAGAAGACGTCATACAAACATTCTCGATATAAGATCGTATAGGGGAGCGGATTTAAATTCAGACCATTTTCTCGTGATAGTAAAACTAAGATCTAGGCTAGCGTTAAGTAAGAAAACAAGCCGCACAGAGCCAACAGTTCGTTTCAATATAGATAAGTTCAAAACAGCAACAGAAACATTAAATTACCAAGTTGAGATTTCTAATAGTTTCGACGCTCTCCAAGAACAGAGAGACGATAACAATAATCACGAGGAGGACCCGGAAACCCTGTGGAGCAATACGAAAAAGGCGATAAAGGCAGCCGCGAAACTTACGATAGGTTTTAAGAAAGTAACCAAAAGCAAACCATGGTTTGACGAAGAGTGCAAACTCTGGTTTGAGAAACGTCGGAAGGCCAGACTAAGTAGTTTACAAAATAAGTGCGATCAAACACATAAGAAATATCTCGAGATTAGCAAAAGTACAAATAGGCTCTATAGATCCAAGAAAAGGGAGTGGGAAAAGAATAAAATACTAGCAATAGAAGCGCATAATAAACAAAATAACTTGCGTGAGATGTACAGGGGAATCAGTTTTATAAAGAAAGGCTTTCAAAGTAGAACGGAAGTAATGAGGGACGAAAATGGCAATCTAGTAGCCGATGCGACAGAGAGACTGAATTTATGGAAAGATTATTTCGATAAACTATCAAATGTACGCGAAGCCCCCGTTGAAGGTAATCTCGGCGAAATCCACACTGCTGATCTATTAATTAACGATCCTACTGATATAGAAATAGAAATGGCCATAAAGAAGTTGAAAAATAACAAAGCCGCGGGCATTGATGACCTACCGTCAGAACTGATAAAAAATGGAGGCCCTTGCCTCACAAGGCAAATTTGTAAATTGATACGCGCAGTTTGGAAAACAGAACGCATGCCGGAAGAATGGAATACCTCTATCATTATTCCCATCTTTAAAAAAGGCGATAAAACTAACTGTAACAACTATCGGGGAATTTCACTTGTGCCTTCGTGCTACAAGATCCTGTCTAATGTTATCCTAAGTAGACTAACTCCTTTTGCCGAGGAAATCATTGGGAATTACCAGTGTGGATTCCGCCGAAACCGATCTACAAGCGATCAAATGTTTACAATTAGACAACTGTTAGAAAAGAAATGGGAATTTAAAGAAGCAGTACATCAGCTATTTATCGATTTTAAAAAAGCTTACGACTCTATTATACGCGCGCGAATGTACTGGATCCTAGAGTTCTTGGGTGTGCCAAGAAAATTGGTTAGACTTATCGAAATCTGCTTAAGCGGCAGTAAGGGTAGAATACGCGTAAACGGTAGTTTATCTGAAGAGTTTTCGATCCGCGATGGCCTGAAACAGGGCGATGCACTTTCGTGCGTCCTTTTTAACTTAGTTTTAGAATACGTGGTTAGGCAAGTGCAGGCGAATCCGACCGGTGCTACCCTCAATGGGGTAATACAAATTCTTGGATATGCGGATGATCTCGACGTACTAGGGGATGATAAAGAAACGGTAGCTAAAAATGCAGAAATCTTGATCGCAAAAGCCAAAGAGATTGGCTTGGAAGTTAGCGAATCGAAGACAAAATATATGACCGTCGTCAGGTCCGGACAAAGTAATCAAGACGGGGATCTAATGGCCGGAAATATGAAATTCGAAAGGGTTAACGAGTTTAAATACCTCGGGTCTATTATAACTAGCGAAAATAAGATTAAAACGGAAATCAATGCGCGGCTACACGCTGGCAATAGGTGCTATTATGCAGCAAACACGCTACTAAAATCGCGATCGCTATCTAGAAACATCAAAGTAAGAATTTACAAAACGATAATAATGCCGGTCGTCATGTACGGGTGTGAAACGTGGGCGCTGACGAAAGGAGAAGAGAATAGGTTTAGAGTTTTCGAGAATAAAGTACTTAGAAAAATCTATGGTCCAAAAAGGGACGAAGAGACCGGCGAGTGGAGAAAACTGCATAATGATGAGCTGCACGTTCTCTACGGGTCAGCAAATATTAATAGAGTAATGAAAGCGCGTAAATTAAGATGGGCGGGGCATGTAGCAAGAATGGGCAATGAAAGAACAGTGGCGCAAGTTTTAAGAGGGAGACCGACTGGTAAGAGACCCCTAGGCAGACCGAGAAACAGATGGGAGAAAAATGTAAGGGATGATCTAAAAGAACTAGGACATGATTACTTAAACTGGATGGAGAATGCACAAGATAGAGATGTGTGGCGGTCTCGGGTAGATGAGGCAATGAACTTTCGAGTTCGAACTGCTAATCTATAATAATAATAATAATAATAATAATAAAGCGACACTACACATGGCCTAACATCACTAACACCTTTGGTGCTCAAAAGTCGTGTACAGGAAGCAGAACATACGCTTCTACTAAAAGAATATGCTGACAAGCCCCTTCATGGTAAATTCTACGGCATTATACGTAGAGAAGAGCTCTCGATAGGTCTGTCCAACATGTTTCTTAAGTCTGCTGGATTAAAATCGGAGACCGAGGGATTTCTTTTTGCCTGTCAAGATGGCGTTATAGACACCTTAGTTTACCGCGAGCGCATAATGAATATACCTGTAGGCGATACCAACTGCCGAGCGTGCAAGCAAGAGCCAGAAACACTTGGACATGTTCTCAGTGGATGCTCAAAATATGCACGATACGGGTACATAGAGAGACACAATGCGGCTCTAAAAGTGTTATATTACCATCTGAGGCACTTCTATGGTGTTGATCTATTGCCCGTCTTGCCATACGCCCAGGGGGAACTCGAGTCCATTGTGGAGAATGCTCAGTGTAAGATCTACTGGAATTTCTCATTCTCGACCACTCAACGTATCAGTGCTACGAAGCCTGATATTGTCCTCCAAGATCTGAAGAACAAGATCATTTACGTGATTGAATTCTCGGCACCAGCCGATGGTAATATCACGGCAAAGGAGGAAGAAAAACGGGCGAAATATCAAGCACTTCTTTTCGAGCTAAGCAGGCTCTACCAAGGCTTCAAAGTCCATCTTGTGGTTCTCATAATCGGCTGTCTTGGAGGTATGAAAGCTTCATTTATTAGCCAACTCAACAAGATTCCGGCTTGCCAGCGTCAGGCTCATTCCATCGCGAACCGGATGCAAAAGGCTGTTCTTCTGGGATCACTTCATCTGGTCCGTCAACACTGTTCCTCATAACATTCTAAAAAGATTGGTAGCTCTAAAAAAGTATCCAGAGGTGAAACTTCATCTCCAACTGTCCCGTCTGCCGCGTAAGATCATCCGCGGCTAGAGACCTGACTCCAAGGAACAGTGTTGCCCGATGTTTTCTCGCGTAAATTTCCCGCTCTTGCTTACCTTCTAGGACTGAAGGAGCACAAGCGGATGACGTACACGTTCCAGTTGCGTCGGGATTGGTTGCTTTTAAAGAACCATGATCGTAGCTTCCGGAGCCTACAACTTCTCACATAAAATAAAGCATTAAACTATTATTTGGACGTACATCATTTCAAGGGTGTTGAGTCAAAACTCTTAAGCACACGAAATCGAAATTATTCGCATGTCATGACGGTCAAGACACATTTTCAGAAATCAGATTTTCAATTTCAAAGGAACACAAAAAACAGTTTTGAGATATCGTGTAACTGGATTAAATCATAGAAAAGACTGAATCGAAAAAGTCATGGAGAAAATGTAGGCAAAACTACATTTTATATTCAGTTTTCAAGCTCCGGAATAATAAAAGAATGTTTTTAAACAAATTTACCTAAATTCTTTACTGCAAAATAATGAATTTTCAGCTTAATTTTGTTCCGAAAGTAGGTAATGGTTCATTTATGATTTCTAAAGTTAAACAGAATTTTACATACGACGCGTGTTTTCCAGGTTGAACACTGCAATTTGTTTATTTATTGTTTGTCTTTATTTATCTTATTTCTAAAGCAAGTAGAAAATTTCAAACTAATAAAACATTTTTTTTGTAACAAAAAACCATTTCTTCAAACGAAGAAATTTCTTTCAATCAAAAGGAATTTCTTGGAATCAAAGAAACTTTTCTTTGATCGCACAAAAAATAAAGAAAAATAAAAAATTCCATTTTTCGGTTAAACTATGCAAGATATGAAAAAAAACTTATTGGACAAAAATTGTGCACCCAAAAAAGATCTACCAATTATTTATTAATAACTTTTTGATTGGACACGTAGTTTTTGTTTTATTCGTAAAAAACCACTTTGAAAAAACGGACAAACGACACAAGTACAAAAAAAAAGAAATAGACCAAAGTTGTTTAAAAAAAGACACAAGGTACAATAAAATGTTTAATAACGAAACAGGCTTTGAATTAGATCTGGAAATTTGCTTTCATCCTCGTATTCTCACGACACGCGTGATTAGAATGTGTTCGTTAGAGCCGGAAGAGCTTTAACAGAAAAGAATTCATAATCACTAAATTTCAGTTGTCGATGGTTTGGTCTTTAATTTTAAAAATCCTGTGCAAAAATCTGGGGGATGTACAATGAAAGCGCGCAAAGCGCAAGGTGAATATATTATCATGCGCGAAGCGCGAGATCCAACAGTTGCGCGCCCTATCCGCGCTCAAATTTGCGAGCCGCGCGCACAGTGCCCGATGAGAATGTGCCTACGCAGCAGGCACGTTTTTTTCAAAGTGGAGAAAACACTGATATTTTTAATTTGCTTTATACAGATAAATGTATAAAAGAAATGAAAAATATCATTTAATTGTCTACTATATATAAACTACATATGAATATGTTACCTGGGATACCACAGCAAGTTAAAAATTCATTTGTTATAACAGAACACAATGATTGGCCTATTGGTGGACTGTCTGATTTCTGTTTAAATAGAAACATAAACTTGAAAAATATTAAAAGTTTCCATTTTTTTTCTTCGGTTAGAGAAATCCTCCCTCTATGTGGAAGCAAATTGATTTGAAACATATACTACGCGAGTACTACGAATAGGCGTTCATATAATTTTCAAATTTCGAAAAAAATGGTCTTTGAAATTTGGAAAATGCTCTAAATTTGGTAATTTTCCTCCAAAATAGATGGCTCACGAACTTGTCCAAAATTTGTATGCTTTAGAAACGTGTGCCAAAGCTCAATCCGATCTGATTGGTCTTTCGAAAGTTATCGTACCTACAGGATACAGACAGACAGACATAAATACATACATACAGACGGACGGACAGACAGACAGACATCTTTGTAAAAATCGTTTTTTCTGACTAGGGGAGTCTCAAAACGTGGAGATTTGATGAAAACCGACTAAGTCAAATTTTACATAAAACCAATACCTTCTCATTAGAATGAGTATGTTAAAAATGTTTCCACACATAAGCAATGTAAACTTCTTTTGATCATTAATTCATTGATTCATCATTAATTGATCATGAAGGGTCATCGAAGGTTCATCAATTGGTTGTACTGTTATATTCCGATCGTGGAAAATAAAAGGCTACAGCTTCTGTGGAATTTATTTTTTCGCCTAGAAAAGAGTTTCTTTGGCTTCCAGACAGTTACTTTGTAGGAGGAAACAAAACATTCGATGTGCTGGGAGAAACCGAGAATTTTTTAGAAAATTTCAAAGTTAGTGGTCTGGGTAAAATCCGAATTCATGAATTGTAGCGTATAAATTGCTACAGCTTCTTAAAAATTTATTTCTTCGTTTAGAAAAGATTTTCTTTGGCTTCCATATAGTTACTTTGAAGGAGAAAACAAAACTCCCGACGTGTTGTGAGCACAGGGATTTTTTTTTAAATTTCAAAGTTAGTAGTCCGGTCAAAATCCGAATTTATGGATTGTGGCGTATAAATTACTCTAGATTCGTTGCTATTTATTTTTTAGTCCAGAAAAGAGTTTCTTTGGCTTTCAGATAGATAATTTGTAGAAGAAGAAAAAATTTCCAACGTCCCGGCAGCAATACGGAATTTAAAAAAAATTTAAAGTTTGTGGTCAAGTTAAAATGCGTATTTTCCAATCGTAGCCTATGAATGGCTACAGCTTCTGTGGATTTTTTTGATATGGAACGGCGTATATTTGCATTCCAGAAAGTTAATTTTTGAATAAAACAAAATTTCCAACGTCTCAGTAGGAAGAGAGAATTTTTAGACAATATTTCAATGTTCGTAGTCAGGTTAAAATCCAAATCTTCTGATCCTGGCCCATAAATTACTACAGCTTCTGTGGAATTTATTTTTCCATTCAGAACACAGTTTCTTTGGATTTAGATAGTTACTTTGTGGAAGGAAACAAAATTTCTGACCTTGTGGGAGTAATATGGAAATTTGTCGAAAATCTCTAAATTGGTGGCGAGGTGAAAATCTGAATTTTTTGATCATGATCTATAAATGGTTACAGCTTTTTCGTGATTTCTTTTTCAATTAGATCAGAATTTCGAAATACAATTTCTTAAAATAAATACATCTTACATGTGTACGCAAGAAAAAAATAATTGCAACGTGCACATGAAAAAGGTAGAGTTTAATCATTCCAATTATGATAGAAGCTAATCTATTAAATTTTCACTCATACAATATTTTCCACTCACATAAGCAATTCATGGAGAGGTCTGTATAAAAATCCATGCCATTATTATTATCTGCAGGGCATTTATTGCTCTAGCCTTCTGACTCATGGAGATCGTGAATACTATGTTCATAAAAATAAAACAGGTAAGTTCTCCAAGTGCTGCAATTTTTTACTTTGAGCTTAGTCTTAGTTTTATTTAGTTTTTTTTTTAATTTTGAGAGACATCAGAAGAGAAATTAGTCCAAGTAGGCGACATGCGCCTGAAAAAAGTTTCGTATTCTATTCACTCGATCAAATCTCCTTCTCCCTTTCTAATATCCTCGTTTCCACCCCTCCTTTGCCCCTCATGCATATAAATCTCGTCTCATCTCCAAACTCGTATCGAGACTCGTCTCAAATCTCGACTTTTCTCGAGTCTCGTATTTTCTCGTGTCTTGTCTCTAGTCTCGTCTTGTCTCCATTCTTGTATTGCTGCAAGTCTCTTCACCAGTTTCGCCTCAAGGCTCGTCTCTAATCTCGCTTTAAGTCACGTGTTGTTTCAAATCTTGTCTTGAATTTTGTTTTGAATCTCGTCGCGTGTCGTGTCTCGAATCTCCTCTTGTCTTGAATATCGCCTCGAATGTCGTCTCGAGTCGTGTCTCGAATCTCGTCTCGATTCTCATGAATAAAGTGCGGCGGACGGACACCCGACCGAAACTATAAGGATTTCTGCCCAGGGCTATGAAATCCTAATTACTAATAATAATCTACAAGTGTACCCAGCTGCAGAACGAACTCACTAAGTATAATTTTTAATTTATATCTCACACTTATTTGCAAATCACTAAATCAACCGAATTCTACAAGGATGAATTCACTGTTACAAGTTGTAACAGGATATTTTCTATTTGAAGGGGTTGGGGGGGGGGGTAGTCTATAGTGGTCCAAGTTTATACCTGTGAAAATTCGATTTTCAGTTTTTCTTGATCGATCGCCCCCAATTTGTTCGATTTCGGGGAAAAAATGCCATATTTTTTGTTCAAATCGGTCAACACTAACCTGTGCCCCAGGCCTTCGAAATTAACATAGAGTTTTAATGCCCACCAAAACATGAAAAATACCAGTTTTATGTAAAATTCATGATAAAAACAGTATTTTTTGGCATTTTCTTAACACGAATTATTTTTATTTAATAAGTGATAAGTTGACAAGCATTTTTGGAATAATTTTGAACTGGTTAGACACTTATTATTTGTTCAAACAAATTTTTCTCTCCTGTAAATCGTAAAAAGTTATTATATTCTGCAATTTATAAAACGATTAACGAATGTTGAGAGTAATATTTTTTATGATATTTATCAATTATTTAAACAATTTTTATTTGTTTAAACAACACTTTTTCCTGAGAATATTGAAAATCTTAAAAAGTTACTACATTCCGGAATAAATAACGCAGTTAATGAATGCTGTGAATCTGAAAAAGTTACTATTTTATATGATTAATGACGCAGTCAATGAATTTTAAGAGTGATATTTTTTGTGGACGATAGTTTGCAATTAATTAGCAAACCTTTTACCGTTACGGAATTTTCGGTAAAACTATCACCTTTTCCAGCTCATTCAAGGCTAATATTATGGAAACTGCCATAATAATCTAAGTCCTTACAGCCTCATTGAAAAGAGAAAATATTTTTTCAGTTACTTTATGGATAGTTGTTTTTCAGATCAATTTCATCCCTATGAAAAGGAGCAAGTGATATTAATTTTGTAAATAATTGCAAACTGACTTTTACAATGTATTTTACAGGCTACTATTTAGAGAATGAAAAATTATATGAATTGAAGTTTTTTAAACAACTAAAAAATTTGTTAAACAAAAAATGGTATTTTTCACATTCATCAGGTATATCATTCATCCCAAAAAATAGCTACTTTTGATGATTTACTGGAAAGAAAATGGTTTAGAGAAATAATAATTGTTTACACAACTGAAAATAAGTTACAAATCCTTGTAAGCTTGTCACTTATCGACTAAAAATAACTAATGTTAGAATATATAAAAAAATAGCGGTTTTAGTATGCATTTCACATAAAACTTCTATTTTGCATTTTTTGCGGTATTTTATTTTGTATATAAAAAAATCTACAATTTTTTTTCCCGAAATCCCCACATAAAAACTTCCGGAAAGGTGTAAAAAGACGCCCGTGAAGTGCAGAGCTCTTAATATTAATATTTAGAGGTCACTCATCGCAAATTTCTATTTTCCATTTAAATAGCATGTGAAAGTTTTTTTTTTTTAATTTCGAGTTTTTTAACTCTTGAACGGCTTAATGAATTGCTAAGACCATCACATATTCTTGTAGGGAACTCGACGCTCTACAAGAAAGGTCTCTTATGATTTTTTCATAAATTTATTCCTCCGAAAGTTATTTAAGGTTGAAGTTGAACACATAATAAATTTATCGTCGTTTTTCTTAATTTTTGGAAAAAGTTTGAAATTTATCACTAATTATTGTAATATTTTTTCGGAAATTGTATAGTTTATAATTTTCTTTGAAAAAAAGATCGTTTAAGAATTTATAAATCAAAAAGCTCAGTATCTTTATTAAAGATACTGAGCTTTTCGATTTAAAAATTTTAAGTTCAGTGTCTGTATTAAAGATACTGAGCTTTTCGATTTAAAAATTGTTGGACGATCTTTTTTTCAGATAAAATTAAAAACTATAAAATTTCCGAAGAAAATATTACGATAATTAGTGATAAATTTCAAACATTTTCCAAAAATTAAGAAAAATAACGATACATTTATTATGTGTTCAACTTTAACCTTAAATAACTTTTGAAGGAGTGAGTTTATGAAAAAATCATAAGAAACTGATTTTGTGGAGCGTCGAATTCCCTATAAGAACATGTTATGGTCTTAGCAATATATTAAGCCGTTCAAGAGTTGCAAAACTCCAAATTAAAAAAAAAAATTCACATGCTATTTAAATTGGAAATAGAAATTCGCTATGAGCGACCTCTAAATATTTATATTAAGAGCTCCGCTTTTCACAGGCGTCTTTTTACACCTTCCCGGATATTTTTATGTGGGGGTTTTGAAAAAAAAATAGTCGATTTTTTTGAACCAGCCTAATGTAAATACACCCATAGAGAATAGACCCATAGTACTTAGCGGCGGTATATAATATTATAATTACATAATTTAAAAGTATGGAAAAATGTAAACAAAAGGTTATCTTCTGATTGTTTTGTTAATGAGTGCTTCTATTTTCATCCGAATTGATTTCAAATCTTCTATAAACAATCTTTCCTCTCCTGTCTTTCTTGGAAATTTGAAAATTATTTTTAAATTGGATTTATTTTTCATCATACTGTCCCGTGTAGAAATTTTGCTATGGCCCAGACCGGGCCCAGAGCAGGCCAAATCTGGCCCAGATCTGGAAAACGGACCTGGGCCCGATCGCTGATGAAAGACGCGGCCCGATCAGAGCCAGATCTGGCGCCCGATATGGCACCCGATCGGTACCCGACCTGGCCCCGACCAATTTCCCGTTAAGAGCCATTTTTGAAATTTATCATTTCTTATACTTTTGTTTATAATAATAATTTTATAACAAGAAAAATTGATAAAGTGAACTATATTTTTTATTCAAGTACCAAATAATAACGCAAAAACAAACTCAATACATTTTTTAGTATTTTTGACTTCGTTATTTACAATGTCCGCCCCAGTCCTTAGCGGGAATTTCTCAAAAATAATTCTAATTTTGATTTAAAACGGGTAATTCGCAAAAAGAATTAAAATTCTGTACTAGAACAAGGAATTTTTCAAAAGAATATTAGTTTTGAGCTAAAACTGGAAATTTTCGAAAAGAATTAACATTCTGAATTGGAAGAGGGAATTTTTTTAAATAATTCTTATTCTGATAGGAAACGGGTAATTCGTGAAAAGAATTAAAATTCTGGAGTAGAACGGGGAATTTTTAAAAAGAATTATAATTCTGAGTTGAGACGGAATTTTCAAATTTAAATAAATTCTGAGATGGAACAGGGAGTATTTAAATTTTAACCAATTTTGAGCTATAATTGGAAATTTTCAAAGAGAATTAAAATTCTGGACTGTAACAGGGGATTTTTCAAAAGAATTCTAATTCTGTGTTGAAACGGAATTTTCAAATTTAAACAAATTCTCAGTTGGAACAGGAAATATTCCAATTTTGAGCTGGAATTGGATATTTTTGAAGAAACATGAAAGTCTGCATTGGAACGCGGCACTTTAAAAAAAACTAGAACGGAAAATTTCGAAAAGAATTTAAATTCTGGATTGAAGCCGGGAATTTCTCAAAAGAAATTTAATTCTGAGTTGAAACGGGGTATTTTCGAAAAGTATTGACATTTCAAGTTTTTGGAAAATTCCAATTAAAACGCTTTAAAATATGTAACCATTGAAAACTTCTTAAAACTATAAGCTTAAAATTTTAAATCTTGAATTGAAAAAAATGTTTCTGCGCTTCAAATTTTCGGAATCATCAAAATAACTATTTAATTAATACAAAATATCTGAATTATTGTTATAAAACTGAAATTACAAGATAAGAATGACTTAACTATGACCATTTTTCTTTAAAAATAATAAATTTAACTCTAAATTTAGCTCTAAAATCGTCGGTAAAATTAGAATAAGAATGTAATACAATTTTTAGGTTATGTCGAAGAAAACTGAATTTCTGATACTTACAATCCTGAATATTTGTAAGTTCATTTTTAGTGTTATAAAAGCAATACTTTATCTTTTAATTATATCAAAAACTAAACACGTTGCTTTGATCTTCTAAAATTCCTGGAACTTGCATTTCGGGTTGCGTTCCACTTTCTTCTTCATTATCTGCATCAATATCTACATCATTTTCAATATATAATCAATAACTTGGGTTAAAATTTATATACATTTCTTTATTTGTGTAACTTTGTGCAAACTCAAAATGTCTTAAAAATATACAATATATAATCAATTTTCAAATAAATTTCAATTTTGAGGTTAGGTTTCGATTCAATCAATACGATTTAACGATTTACTTACCCTCGTTCACATAACGAAAATTGTCTAAAGCAGCTAACGCGCGATGCTTTCGATCTCGTGGTGTACTAATTTGGCTTTGGCATATTGTTTATTGCATTATACATTTACACTTAGATGATAAACATGAATTTTATCAACAATAACATACTTCATTTGGCAGCAAGGCAAGTTCCCTAAATTTGAACTAGGTGGCGTTGCAATACTTGAACCGGTCTAGCTCGGGTCTGGGCCATGGAATTATCCCGATCTGGCCCCGAAGATACTAAACCGATCAGAGCCAGATCGGTAATCGGGATAATATATGGCGATTTCTGCACGGGGTAAAAAGATGTCTGAATTTAGAAGAAAACATGACGCTATTCTAATTCTTCATAAATATTTCATTAATATCACTTTTTACGATGAATTAGGCTCTGTAGATTTGATAGATTTGGTGTTTATTCGCAAACTGAATTTTAAATTGATAGTTCATTTAGCACGTGTCATACAATAATGAAATTTTAACGACGGTCGCGGGTCGCACTTTAGTCAATGGTATATCTAAATTTTTTTACAGAAGAGTACTATATATATTGTTCTAACACAATTCCAAATTACGAAACAATTTCTAAAGCCAAGATTTTTAAATTCTCGGATTGCGTTATTATTAAAAAAACGAAAATTAAAGAGGACGTTTCAGCACATAAGTTTTAATCGTTTATTTCCACTCAGAAAAGGATTTGGTTAAATCAGCGAAATTTTGGTTGGTTTCACCATAGAATATTGTTATTATATGGACAACAAAATATTTAGTTGACCCGACTAAATTTTGCTGTTGTTTTAACCAAATCTTTTGGTAGATGGAGTATTTGGTTCATTCAGCGAAAAAATTTGGTTGGATCAATGAAATATTTTGTGGAATCAATCAAAATTGCGTTGATCCAACCAAATTTTTATCTATATCCAAGAAAACAGTTTTTTTGGCTTCAGAAAAAATGTTTTTCTTTTGAAAAAAGGTAGTGAGTACTTTTTCTGTAATTCACTATGCATGCAATATCCGGCTTCAATTATGTGGCAAATTGTTTATATCGTCGGTCCATAATTTATATTGATTAGTTTATATCAATTTCTAATACGGCCAATTGTGATACGCCATTTGAATGACGCGTTTCGCGCAGTTAAGGGAAATTGGGCGTGCACAATTGGCCAGGGTTCCAGGAGGGTTTGCGAGCGATCATTCGATCACGAAAATTCTTGCTGTGAAGTCTTTCAGAACATTTTTTTCATAGACGATATATTCCTCATATCAGTTTGAGAGGCAATTTTACCTTATAATATATTTCAAATACAGATGGGAACCAGTCGATCTGTGGATAGGTGTGTATTTTTTATATTTGTGATATAAATCACTATCTGTTATCTCTGATACATTTATGAATTTAATCATCTGACTAAAAATTTATTTTTACTTGAACTTATTGACTAAAGGGCTTATCCCTTTTATAAATACTGTATCTTAGATTTTCTTTCACTTATATCCGTCCTACAAGCGTCATCATAATGAGTGCTTTGGATAAAAAGTTTTTCTTATTTATTGAAAATATAAATATGTTGTTTTTGAGAGGAAATTAGACGACATGTATATTTAACTGAAAACGCCAATTCTTTTTTTAAATATCTACAGTTTTCAAGATAATTCACATATTACAATTTTATTTTCAAAGACTGGTGAGCTTTACTGTCCTCTTTCGAAATTCGTCGAAAAATTTGAAAAAAATATTTAAAATTAACAAGGTGGCGATGATTTGTTTGAAAATATAAAAAGTCAATTTTTACAAAACATCCACACTTATGTTTTTGAAAAAATTTTGGTTGAATTTGGCCTTCTGTAAGGAATACAACCTGTGAGTTTTATGCGGGCCAAATAATGTTGTGACCAGGAGATTTTTTTTCATATAATCGAATATAATCGAACAATTGAAATAAAAAAAAAAAAAAAATTGAAACCCTCCTGGTTTTATGCATTCCTAAAAATAAAATTATGCAAGTGAAAAAATATATTTCAAAGTAAAACAATCGTTTACTGTAAAAATTGAAAAGTTGCAAAAAAATAAATAACAAAAAATTGAAAATTTGAAAAAACTCCTGGCTTTCATGTTCTTTACAATTATACAATATAAATGAAAACATATTGTTAATGATAAAAATGACAAATAAAAAAATATTACTATTTAAAAAAATGAAAAAATATAATTTCTAAACTAAAAAATATCAAGGAAGAAATAACTCAAAAATGAATAAATTGAAAAAATACTGGTTTTTGTGTTCTTCACAATTATATGTATAAATAAGAAAATTTTTTTAGTAATAAGAAAAATTAAAGAATAACAATAAATAAATATATACTTTTTAACTTCTTTAAATTATTTACAATGTTTTTCAATTTAAAAAACAAACTATTCAGTCATTCTTTTATTTGTTCAATTTTTTATTTAAGGTTATGTGAGCGCAACCTCAATTTTTTTTACATTTTTTTAAAAATCAACTTACGGTCACACGAAACGCGATATTGAATTAAAAATTTAAGAAACTAAATATGAAGCACTAAGAAACGCGGTTCTGGTCCTAACTTTTTATAAGTATCACAAAATTTTTTTGATAAAAAAATTTTTTTCTGCTCTTTTCATAATAATAAAAATGTAGGACCAGACCCGCGTTTCTTAGTGCTTCATATAAAGTTTCCCAAATTTTCAACTCGATATCGCGTTTTGTGTGAACGTAAGTTGATTTTGAAAAAAATGTTAAAAAAAAATTTATGGTTACGCTCACATGGCCTTACTAGACTTTTAAAACATATTTTTATATTTATATAGTTGTAATACAAATTATTATATCAAACTTTTGTCGTATCTTTCGTTGTTTCCAAAAAAATTGTTAATTCTCTAGAATGTCGAATAATAATATGGTTTTGTCAGGTTTTAAAATTAAAAAAATCAGAGGTTTCCTATGAAAATTCGATACAATAAAGTAACCTTACAAGTACAAAAGTTTAAATTAAATGTAATTTTCGCAACCGGAATGCTTTTATTTGATTATAAGCTCCTTTATTTGAACCTTTCTGAAATTTATATGATAATAATCAGGAATAATCTTTTTTGAATTTAGTATGAAGTTATATAAATGAGAAAGGAGAATAACTGTGCAATTGTTTTGTTTTTAATTCTTATTAAATCATCGATAATTTAAGTTTTATTTGTGAAGGATATATAAAAGGTGAAAGTTCTGAAGTGTGATTTGTATAATGATTAAAGTAGAATTTTTTATTGAATTTAAATTCTTACTTACCACATCAGAACCCTTTAATTGAATTTAATTTTGGTAAAATTATCGTCTACATTTGTTGATGAGAATATTACGAAATGGTTTTACAATTATATTAAGCTCCTCTAAATTCAAAATAATTTCAATACGATAATGAAAAAAGTACTCTTGTCTTCAGTAGCGTTACGAATGAGAATAAAAAACTAATGTATCGAAAGGATGTTCATTGATAGCAATTTAATTAATTAGATTAATTAATTTTTAATAGATTAAATGGATGAAAATATACAGCAGATAAAAAAATAGATCAATTCAATCAATTAGTCTAATTAGAAAGGTCAAGAGGATTTCTATTTGTCTGAAAAGGAATCCTTTAGCAAAACACATATTCCTCTTGCGAGAAACTAAGCATAGCATCTCGCTAGATCAGTTTTTTATCAATTATTTTACGGTAGAAATTTGAAATTGAATAACCAATTTCACAACTGTCACTGCAAAGAGGGGTACTTTAGAAGACGTAAGTAGCAACTGTTGTCGCTTTCAGAATATGATTGATGTCCCCTTTTTTAATAAATTCCAAGATGAATGTCTTTCCTTCATGAATTTTTGTTTTATCCAAAACTTCTTCTAATGACTTCTTAATTAATAGCAATAAAATTTTGATCGTGTATAATTAGGGTCGTTGAAAAAGATTGTGACCATTTGGGTATTCATATCAGTCTTTTTTTCACATTCTTAAGGCTAACTGAATACAGGAATTTTTTCTGTTATTATCGCGGTGAAACTATTTTTCATTTAGTAGTGATTGAACTTTTTTTATACACATTTCATGGAACTTCAATACATAAGATAAGATAAGATAAACGTTTATTTTTTAGCCTGCTGGCCTTAAAAAATTGACTCGCTTACACTTCCATTTTTTACAGAATTTTCTTACAACTAATCCTTAAAACTAACATCCTTCCACACCTTATATCTAACGCCGCTCGCT